>SNQJ01S0034631.1:133887-160240 GCA_010110895.2 Picea sitchensis
TTTCTCCATTAAATTTATTATTGAAATAATTTATTTTGTATTCACTTTGAATTATAATACACTCATCACTTCACTTTATTATTTACCTTTTAAAGTCTCTTAAACCACTTTGACTACTTTGACCTTTTGGGACTTCTAGATGACATATGAGGGTCCTCCAACTTCGCAAGGCCATAACTCTCAAACCGTGAGGAGTTATGTGACGTTCTACATACCACCAGAAATGGCATGACATGTACTATCCATATAGAATAATATTATCTGAAAATATATTATAACTCATACTGTTACCCATCAAACAAACTTGGGTCCATTACCCAAACCTAGTGTCTCCATCTTCTCATGGCCATAACCCTCTAACCGTGAGGAATTATGTGACGTTCCACATACCACCGGAAATGACATGACAAGCAATATCCATCTAGGATATTTTCCCTGACAAATTCACTTTCATTCATCTCATTATTCCATAATTAAGCATGGGTTCTCTTACTCCACTAACGTCTTCCCATGAGGGCTTTCACCATAAGGGGACCACTTTGGAGTTCATCCATATTTACTTCTTATCAACCATGACCAAACAATAATGAGACATATTTACATCAAACAATATTAGGACCATTACCCAAACCTTTGTGCTACGGATCTTTTTTCAAGGGTTGAAATCAATGACAACCAACCTTAATCAACAAGTAATTGTATGGGTAGTGAGTTCCCAACAAAGAGATTCTTGGTTACTTATGCCAGAGAAACCCCGATAAATGAATTGGATTCCCAAGTGGTTGATATTAGTGAAGAGACACATTCCTTGGGTTGAGAAGGTCGAGAGGAAGAGAGTTGTTGAAAAATCAGGATAGTTGTAGGAGAATACTAGTGGGTTGTGGGATTTCTAAGATGTGAGTGGACATTGAGAGACCACCCTATTTTGTTGATTGCTAGTCTCGATTCAGGAGTGACTTGTTGTTGAGATTTGGAACATCAAGTCTATGGTTGGGTGGAATGTCCTTCCCAAGTAGTTGGTTGCAAAACTAAATTAAATGATAAGTGTTTATATGTTAATGTGTTGTACTCGTGAGTTAAAAATGTTGTGTATTGAATTTGTGTTTGAAAAATATTATATGTTGTTGTGTTAAGTTAGTTCAGTTGCATTCATGTCCATTTTAGCATTTTGTAAATGGATTTAATTAATGGTAACAAATAATAGTTAAATGTAGCCATAGTTTATATCTCAAAAGCCATAAAAAATAAGTTAGCTTTAAAAAATTTAAAATATAAGTTTTCCGCACATAGTGGACCTCATCTAGGTTGGGGAATGTTAAAGAAGAATAAATCACCACTACAATGGTGTCACTTCCCTTTCCACCTATAACTTATATTCACCATTACAAATGTCCTCTTGATCAATGCATGAAAGTTCAACATTTCCAAATATTATTAACTACTTTACAACATCTGTCACACTCCACCTAATTAATTAATAAACATGTTCAACTTTCATATTCATGTCTTGGCATGCCCTTCCCAAAAGTGAACCCAGGAAAAGGGTAGTTGTGTCGTGATTCATAACTATGTTAAAAACACAATTCACATTAATGAAATCAAAACATTTATTAAAATTATTCAAATAATTTTATTTTAAAGATGTTATAATTTTATTTTAAAGATGTTATGGTTCTATTTTACTAAATTAACTTCTTATTATTTTTAAATATGCATTTTTAACCTCTTATTATTTTTAAATATGCATTTTTAACCTCTTATTATTTTTAAATATGCATTTTTGAAAAGAAAAAAAAAACATGAATTTGTCATATTTAAATTACTCTTTATATTAAAAATTTTATCAAAAACCATATCCACTTTACTTTTCTCCATTCCAATTTTGGCCCACCTAATGTAAATACACCTTTTTCTCCATTCCAATTTTGGCCCACCTAATGTAAATACACCTTTAAGCACACATAAATAAAGTTGACCATTTTAAGCATTTTTAAACAAAACCTTAATAAAATTCGGAGCACATTTCACGGGCCAAGCACTTGCACATGGGCAAGGAATATTGATTTAAATATTGATTTATTTCAAGCAGAGCACAAAGATTTTAATAAATCGAATGTCAAACCGACGAAATCAATCGTAGCACATTGAGATCGTGGCAAACACCATGGCGGGCCACTTACGTTTTCCTGTAACAATCCGAGCACTAACCATGGATGCATACTGTGCAAGTTGACTTTTATGAGGGGACGATTTAGTAAATAAATTTGATTTTTTTAAAGTATTTTTTAAGTTGTTTAAATGAAGTTATGTTTTGATATATTCATTTATAATTTTGATAATGTGGTAATTTTGAAATGATTCAAAATCCTTGGAATTATAATTTTTAATCTAATTTGAGAAGAATTTTGAAAGAAAAAAAAATTGACTTTTCTATTAATTATTTTATTCTTAATCATCATTAAAGATAGATCAAATAAGTGAATAAAATACATCAAATAAGTAAATATTGTAGAAAAAAATTAAGTGTGTGAATAATTTTTTTTTGGAACAATGGATTCATTTCCAAACCATTATCTTCCTCCGAAAAATGTTTAATATAGAAAACAAAATCTGCCTATCTTAAGTTACTTGGAGAGAAGAAGGGCTATACATGAAAAAACAAAATTTGCTTACTTGGAAAAAAGAGGGTTACCTTTCAAATGTAAGTAGACTTCAATTCTAACTATGTACATAACTAATTAATCTGAAGTAGACTTCAATTCTAACTATGTACATAACTAATTAATCTGATTACTCTCATTGAGAATTTGAAAGTAGACTTCGAATGTAACCATGTACATAACTAATTAATTAGATTACTTTTATTGAGAATGTTGTTTCATTGGACATGTTCTCGATATTTTCTTTCTGTCTTCATAGGATGACCATGTTGCCATGGTGAGATTCAAAACATAAATTATTGTTGAATATTTGTGGAGAATTGTAGGGTTCTCTTTTATTTTTCACCAACAATTTTATTTTCTTCAAGAATAATATACTACTCATTAAACTTTTAGTTGCAAATTATGTTCTTATATTAAATTATGTTCTTATATTAAGAAATAAAGTTTTAATATTTTTTTGGTTTAAATGATTTAAGTACTTTTAAAAGAACTAAATTGATAATTAGTTTTATGTTAGATATCTTTTTTGAGATTAATTACATAGAGTAAGTCATTAATCTATGACTCATATCCATGATTATTAGTCATAAATGACTAATAATTCTCATGATTTGAGTAGTGTACTTAGCAATCATTGCATCGGGTGATGCTCACTAGGGTGAAGAAGTGAGATTGAAACCAACTAATCAATCATCACTTCCAGCCCGGTAACCAGGATTTCTCTGTTGGTCACCCATCCCAATATGCCTCTGGCTCAAGCGCTTAACTATGGATTTTCCCCCACAATCAAGCCCACTTAGCTTGCTACCCCATTTGCAAAACCTTAGCAAGTACTGTGCCTTATGAACTATCTTGTTAGAGCTCCCTTCACTCGTATTATGCATAGAGGAGCTTCCACAATGCAACATATTAGATATCATTTTGGGGGATTAACTACGTAGATTAAGTCATTAATCTATGACCAATATCCTTGAGTATTAGTCGCAACTACCAATAATTCTCATGATTTGAATAGTCCACTTAGCACTCATTGCATCAGGTGATGCTCACATGGAATTGAAACCAACGAAATGAATCGCATAGCATCAATCATCACTTCTGGGGCTTGACGCCTCTGCCTCAAGCACTCTTAACTTTGGAATTTCCCCCACAATCAAGCCCACTTAGCTTGCTACCCCATTTGCAAAACCTTAGCAAGTATTATGCCTTATGAACTATCTTATTAGAGCTCCCTTAACTCGTATTATGCATAGAGGAGCTTCCTCAGTGCAACATATTAGATATCATTTTTGGGGATCCAATAATTCTTATTATTTGAATAGTCCACTTAGCACTCATTGCATCCAGTGATGCTCACATGGATGAAGAAGTGGAATTGAAACCAACAAAAAAATCACATAACATCAATCATCACTTCCGGGGCTTTAACCAAAATTTCCATAGTGGTCACCCATCCCAAAACTCTTAATTTTATGTTTTTGAAAGAAAAGTGTGTTTAATCTAGTCGAAGATTTAATAACTTTGTAATATCCAAAAAGTCTATAAAGAATAAGCGTTCTCCACATTGGCAGAGCTCTTAGGTCCATAATCTGCATTTGGTACAACTGGATACCTGAATCAAAACTTAAATATTCAGATGTTGTACGTAAGTATAAGTAAAGAGAGATTTTATTCGGTTTGAGTGGTGTACAGTTTCATATGCACGTCCTCGTACCATCAGAGTACTGCCTCAGCCACAGTCAACAATTTACTTCGTGGCTGGGCCTTGTTTTAACCTGAATGTACACTCGGATTTGTTTTAAAGAAAACCCTAGATAACTTAATGTTTCAAACAATTTTGGTTTGGCAATTTCCATTAAAGAAAACCCTAAACGAGATAACTTAAGATTTCAAACAATTTTGGTTTGGCAATTTCCACGACATCGTGCAGGGCACGATTCAGTGCTATGTAGTTGCACATGGCCAGGGGCCAGGATTATTCATCACGAAGATTTTAAATAAATCGAATATTATTGGACGAGATCTATCGTGGAACATTCGGATCGTGAGAAGCACTGTTGTGTGCCAGTTAACTTTTCTGATAACAACCCGCGAAACAATAATATGATGGACGAATTTCAGATCCCATCGCTGGCACATTGAAGCGGCTTGTCTACGGCAATGGCGTTTGAACAGAGAATCCAATGCATTCACTCTCGTTAGCTAATAAAAATAAATATGGAATTTCTGAAAAGCTTCATCTCTGGATATTAACGAGATATCAAGTTTCCTGGCAATTACATACCGCTGACTCGTACTACAGGATCTGACCTAGTCACAATTACATGAATATATGATGAAGTCGGCGAACACCAATACAGCGGTGCAAAGATTCCGGGAGTAGTTATATATTCTTACGCATCCGGCATATACACAACTCATGGTCTTATCCCTTGTCACCTCAATTGAAATCTTCATAGTCTCCATTGCTATAAGAAGCGTTCTAATCTCAGAGTGGTGATGAGCATTTTCCTTATTGGTATTTGCTCAGGGATATTTTCAGCACGGCAATGACGTCAAAACATTTGATTATAATGGCACTCAGAATCGTGAAATCCCTTGTCCTCCTCGCGTTTCTACGACCCACATTGGCCCTCCAGGTGGGATTTTACAGCACCAAGTGTCCGCAAGCAGAATCCATTGTGCGAGGAGTAATCGCAAGCTTCTTTAAGACAGACAAGTCTATCCCTGCTGGACTCCTTCGCATGCATTTTCATGACTGTTTTGTAAGGGTAAGATTATAGTTATGATCTTCATCTTTCATTTAAACATATCAAATTGCTCATTAAAATAGAAGACTTACAAGGATTCAATGGCTTTGCTTGTGAATAACGTTGATTTACGCTGTTGAAGGGCTGCGACGCATCAATTCTGATTGATGCGAAAGGTAAAAACGTACCAGAGAAAGCAGCATTCCCAAACCAATCGGTGAGAGGATTTAATATAATCGATGCAGCAAAAGCCGCGGTTGAAAAGAAATGCCCGAGAGTTGTGTCTTGTGCTGATATAATTGCACTTGCTACCAGAGACGCTGTTGCCCTGGTATAGATTTCCTTCAATTTTGTGATCTTCAAAATTGATTTCGTTCGAGCACACGTTTATTATCAGTAAACTAATCTGTTAATCTATGTTAATCGGTATCTATTAAATAGCCACACAGATTAAAAAATGTTATAAAGAACACTCGGCTTGACTGAATGCAATAACAGAAACTCGGTTGAAACTTTGACAGGCAGGTGGGCCACAATACATTCTACCAACGGGAAGAAGAGATGGAAGAATCTCTTCAATAAACGATGTGGATTTACCTGGTCCCAGTTCACTAGTTTCTGACGCAGCTGCAGCATTCTCGGCCAAGGGTTTGAACATTGCAGATATGGTCACTCTGCTCGGTCAGTGTTATTAATGTTTTTCACATCCACTTAATATAGGTACAACCTAATTAATTTTTAATTAATTGAATTTAAAAGATATTTAGACTAGCACAGCCACAAATTTGTGGCTGATAATTGTTGAATATTGAAAGGATGGTTTGCAAGAGCTTGGATCACGTCGAGGAAGGAAGAAGCCGGGTCAGAGGTGAATGGAAGGAGTTGGATTGGAAGGAGGCAGTGTATCCAGAACGTGGCTGGTAGAGGAGGCCAAAGATTTAGGTTAGTCTAGAAAGAGTAGGACCCTAATCATTCATACAATCCAGCTAGCCACCATGTAGTAAAATTTTTCACAAATATGATTAAGTAAAGTAAAAATAAATTAAAATAATATCTTTATAATGGTAGAGTTAGTAGTTAAGTACGGCTATTGATTTATTAGGACTACTAAAAATATTCCATTAAAATTTAATTTTGTCCCTTCAAAGGCAGTTAAGCACTAAAACTCTATTAAATGTAACCATCCTCAAATCTATTAAATGTACCCATGGTCAATAAAATAATCGTATTGATTATTTTCGTATGCAAAGATTAAGAATGGAGAGAAGCTAATACTTTCTTTTGGGTTCGACTCCAGGCGCGCATACGGTGGGGAACTCGCTCTGCAGTTTCTTTAGCGATCGATTATTCAGTTTTCAAGGAAATGGGAAGCCGGATCCTACTATGGATCCCGCATTAGTGGCGAGGTTGAAGAAAGTCTGCCCATCTCCGACCTCGTCTTCAACACATGGGAAGCCGGATCCTACTATGGATCCCGCATTAGTGGCGAGGTTGAAGAAAGTCTGCCCATCTCCGACCTCGTCTTCAACACAGGACCCCAACGTATTTCTGGACCAGAACACTTCTTTTATCTTCGACAACAGCTTCTACAAACAACTGCAATTAAAGCGTGGAATTCTTCAAATTGATCAGGAGCTTAACTCTGATAGCTCAACCAAGAACATGGTAACGAGCTTTGCCAGTAATGGAAATGCGTTTAGTAAGAGCTTCGTCGCCGCCATAATAAAACTGGGGAACATTGGGGTATTAACGGGCAACAACGGAGAAATTCGAACTAATTGTAGAGCCGTGAATTGAGCATCATTTTCCTACTTAAGGTCACGGACGGAAATACATTCAGGTTCCCAAAATTGAAATTGTTACTTTGAAAGCAAAGTCTCGAACAACGATATCCGCCATTTAAATCATTCTATAATGCAAAATAAGTGAAAACATACAGTTGTAATTGTAATTGTAATGCCATGTACGCTTATTTTTATCCAATATTGCATGTTACTTTGAATTGATCATCGTCTCACTGTCCTGATTTCTAGAAATTGAGTTCAATATTGGAGTTTCGTTTACTTTATCTACAGTGGGCAGATTTCTCTCCTGGCAGCGCAGTAACGAAAGACCGCGCATTACAATTCTTTTTCGCTGAGCTCTCAAGACTTACAGCAGTTTCTGGACTGCGGACTGCACAGTAGATTGAGGGCTATGATGATAACACTAAACAACGTAATTTCTTTGTCATAAACTTAACACTGTGCTACTCAAACACACAAAATCACATGTATACTTTCAATGCAGATTCAAGAACATATAAAGCTAACTTAAGCGTGCTCAGAAACAAAGATAATGTATTTTCAAAGTGTTTGAACACAACAGAACTCACAGAAATACTCATCAACACATAATACTTAATAGAAATACTCATCAACACATAATACTTAATACAAAACTATGTCTAGCTTCCACTCTAACAACTTCTGCAGACTTACAAAACACACAGAGCTTGTGCACAGAGCTGCTTCTAACTATCAACTAATACTCTGACTCGGACATATAAAGTCTCAAGAAAGATAAAGATCGATCAACTCATTTAATAACGTTCCTTTTAACACTCCTGCTTGGTGTCTTACTGAGCTTGCCATGACAAACAAAGACTAGGCGTAAGCATAAAGCTCATGACTTGTAATTATTATTTCCAACACTCCTCTTTAATTATAAGTAAGTGAGATTACAAAATACAAAAATTTGCATCAAAAAATCATATTGACAAAAATTTGCATCAAAAAATCATATTGACATAAACTGTCAAATATGTGTGACTACACCTACTCCTAGACAATTGCGTAGTTTCTTGAATGCATCCCTTATCAAAGATTTTGTAAATACATCTGCAATATGTTCTTTGGACCTACAAAACTCAAAGCAATTTTTTTTTGTTATTCCCCAATTCTTTGATAAAATAATACCTTGTATCAATGTGCTTGGTTTTCTTGTGAAACACATTATTCTTGGACAGTGCAACAACGAAATTGTTGTCACAAAACATTGTAGTTGGTTCTTATTGTTCTTACAACAAATCTTTTAACATTCTTCTCATCCAAATAACTTGACAAACTATACTTGTAGTTGTGACGTACTATGTTTCAGCTGAAGAAAGGGTCACAATGGGTTGTTTCCCTGATGTCATTGACACTATACATGTTCCAAAATGAAATGTGTATCGAGAGGTATTTTCATGTCAGTTATTTTTCCTCCACAATCACTGTGAGTGTATCCAATAAGTTCAAAATCTTTTGAAGTAGAATATAAAATGCCAAAATCTTTTGTTCCATTCACATACCTTCCAATGGGATTCTTTTGGAGTTTCCATGAACCTTGAAATCATGCTCACTCCATACATAACATGAGGCCTTGTTGTTGTCAAATACATAAGGCCACCTACCATCCTTTTAAACAGAATGGGATCCACTTTAGATCATTTATCTTCCTTACTTAACTTCAATCATATTATGACAAGTGTTGGGGTTACTTTTGAATTCATCATGTTTTTCAAGATTTCATGCACATATTTAGATTGTGACATAAATATACCACCTTTGGACTCATGAACTTCAATACCCATAAAACATCTCATAAACCCCAAATCAGTCATTTCAAATTCATCCTTCATGACTGATTTAAATCCTTCTATGCCAAAGTCACCTGTAAAAATCAAATCATCGACATATAAGCAAACAATCAACATATTACTGTGTTGATTTACATTGATGTACAATGTTTGACCAAAACTTCTTTTAAATCCATTCTTAGTGAGATAGGAATCTATTTGACTCTACCAAGATCTAGGAGCTTTCTTTAATCTATACAGAGCCTTATTTAATATGTATACTTTGTTTTCTTTTCCTCGAATCTCATAATAGCCTTGTGGTTATTCTGCATATACTTCTTCTTCTAAATGTCCATTAAAAAATGTTGACTTTACATCCATTTGATAAACACAAAATTTATTTTGTGTAGTAATGACTAACACACTTTTGATTGTGTCCATGCACGTTGTTTCATTGAAATCCATTCCAGGTTGTTGTGTAAAACCATTTGCAACTAACCTTGCCTTGTGCTTCTACACATTTCCATTGCATCTTGCATGGTTTTATAAATCCACTTGACAGTTATCGCATCCTTGTCCCCAGGTACATCTATCAATTTCCATGTCTGATTATTCTCTATGGATTCAATTTCTTCATCCATGGCTTGTGTCCATACATCATCTCCTTTGACAACTTCTTCAAAAGTTAAAGGATCGTCTATTTGTGAAAAAAGAGAAAAGACTCAAAATGAATTCATTGTATCAACATTATATATGTCACGTAGACTTCTTTTCTTCCTTGGTAACTGATTTGCTAATGTTGTATCTGTAGAACTACTCGGACTACTTACTGGAGTTTGTTGCACTCTAGATGTGGATTGTGCACCTACAGATATTACTCGATTAGTTTGTGCTACAATTTGTGTCGTGGTTCTAGAAGTGGAAGGAATTGTGCTCTAACTTGAACTTGGTGTTTTAACCAATTCTTCTTCCATGTTGTCATTCTCCATAGAATCAATAATTTTAATTGTCCTTTCTATGCTTCCATCCCATGCTTCATTCTCCACAAATTGAACATTGCGACTGATTATGACTTTTCTTACAACTGGATCATACAGTTTGTATGCTTTTGTATCTTCAGAGTACTCAAAAAATATACATTTATGTCCTTTGTTATCTAACATCTTTCTTATCTCATCTAGAACATGTGCATATGCGACACAACCAAAAAAATTTAAGTGTGCAACATTATGCTTCATACCTATCCAGGATTCTTGAGGAAATTTGTTTTTCACACTCTTTGTCAGACATCTGTTCATGATGTACATTGCAGTTGCTACTACCTCATCCCAATACCAGTTGCTACTACCTCATCTCAATACTTATTTGAAAAATGTTTGGATGCCAACATAATGTGCGCCATTTCCATGATGGTTCGATTCTTACTCTCTGCAACACCATTTTGTTGTGGTGTGTACAACATACTGAATTGCTTGTTAACACCTTGAACTTTACAAAAGTTTTGAAAATCTCTTGAAACATATTCACCACCTCTATTAGTTCTTAGAACCTTGATGTAATAACTAATTTTCTTCTCCACAAGATATTCGAACTACTGAAAACAACCAAGTGCATCGGATTTATGTTTCAAAAAATAAATCCATGTTTTTCTTTAGAAATCATCGATGAATGTAAGAAAATGAGTGTTTCCACCTATAGATGGTGTTTTCATTGGTCCACAGATATTTGAATGTAAAATTTACAGTGGAGCTTTTCTTGTATATGACTTGCCAACTGGAAATGACTCTTTATGTTGCTTTCCAAAGATGCAGCCTTCACATATTATTATTTTTTTTCAATTAATGGAAAACCTTTCACCATATCTTTTGTATGTAGCAACTTCAAACCTCCAAAATTTAAATGTTCAAATCCAAAATGCCATAACCAGAAATCATCGTGCACTTGATATTGGAATGTTGTCTGCAACTCTTCACCATTTTCTTCTTCTTTCTTATAACTTCACGCACTGACTTTTCCTTCCTTGGAACAACACACACATACTTTTTCACTTTCTTATTTAAATACAGTGTCTAGAATTATTCAGACTGTGAAATTGATAGGACATTGAAGAAAAATATCCAAGTATCTTTGGTAAACATTCAACTTGTGGGTCATTGTATTTTTGGAGTTACACTCCGTGGAAAATAGGGTTTGTGGCTAGTCCTGAAACTAGTCTAAGATAGGTGTTTCGGGTAAAAATGTCATAACTTCTTCATAACAGATCCAAATTCAATATAACCAAATGTTTTGGTTATAGTACAATCTCTAGTATTCCATGTAACATGTTCAGATCCATTCAACAAATATTCCATGCGGGGCATACTCTACAAGGTCGCTCTCTAGAATAAGCCATAATTCACCAAGGTGTGTCAATTTTTCTATAACTTATTTTTTGAGAGGTTCCAAATAGTAACACCTAGAGGAATTGCATAAAACAAACTAAAGAAACGTATGTACTATTTTCATAACTTTATTCATTACAGGTACATAGTTATGATTATTTCAAGTTAGGATTGTTGACTAATCCCAAACTAGTCATGTGAGACTAAAAAAAAGTTTGATGAAAATACTAATCTCTTGTTGTGAAAGTTAAGGAAGGTTTGCAAGTATGTGATCATATACACCAGGTCTATTATAGAGTTACAAATCATATTTGGATGATGAAATTGATGAGGGATTTTCGTTAAGGTACATGATGGGTACACAGTTGAGACAAGTAGTTGATGAGTTAGCACATACATGAGGTGTATAGTTGATGATGTTGGTACATATTGATGAGTCATAGTCGATGAGTAGCTAATACATGATTGGTACATACTTGGTACATGGTTGGATGCACTTGTTTATGGTACAGGTTGATTACAAGTTGTTTGGTACAGATTGGTGCATGGTTGATGTACTTGTTTATGGTATAGGTGGATTACAGGTTGAGGTGGAGGTTGTTGCATGGTTGATGAATGGTTAAGGTTTATTGGTATAGGTTTACATCGGTATATCTCACAGTGATAGTGTGATAGTTGTTAAATCATTCTACTTCTACTTCAGGGGGGTTGGACAAGGCAAGGATAGATGGTTATAGCTACCTTCTGGTTGTAGATGGATAACATAGGGGTTTGTAGCATCCTTCTGGTTGTAGCCAAAGAATAGGGGAGTTGGAACTTCCCTCGGGTTGTAGCCTGAGAAACAAGGGGGTTGGAACCTCCTTCCAGGTGCAGCTGGAAAACAAAGGAAGTTGGTGCTTCCAATGAATGTAATTCTTCAATACATATAGGAAAAAACATTTCGTGGCTTTGGGTTTCCATGTAAAACAATGGTGTATTGTGTATGTGTATGATTGTTAATTTGTTCATTGCTTATTTACTCTGCAGTTATTGGATGATAATGCTACATTGATATAACACTTGGATTATATGGTTAAAAAGGATTAAATTGCTCTATTACTGATTCACCCCCCCTCTCAATAATCCAACAATTGGTATCAGAGAATGTTCCTTCAGAAATCAGTTTAACCACTGAAAGGTAGATCATGGAGAGCAATAACTTGTATAAAAATGGAATACCATAGTTCAATGAACAAAAGTATGGATTTTGGAGCATAAGGATGAAAACATATATACATGCATAGGGATTTGAAATTTGGCTATCAATTGTAGATGGATACACAACACCAGTAGTTCCACCAACAAATGACAAAGAAGTGAAACTCGGTTAGAATAATTCCAAAGCCAAAAATGCACTTCTGAATGGTCTTAGTGAAATGATATTCACCAAAGTTGCACATTGTAAATTTTCTAAAGAGATTTGGGACAAACTTCAAAATATTTATGAAGGAGATTCAAAAGTCAAAACAACAAAGCTTCAAACTTACAGAGGTCAGTTCGAACAACTTGATATGAAGGAAGATGAGAATATTGCATCTTACTTTTTACGAGTTGATGAAACAATGAATGCAATCATAGGGTTGGGAGGAGAAATCAAAGAATCTGTAATTGTTCAAAACGTACTAAGATCTCTTCCTATGAGATTTGACCCTAAGATATCAGCACTAGAAGAAAGATCAGATCTAAACTCAATAAGCATGAACGAATTACATGGAATATTCAAAGCATATGAAATGAGAACTGAACAGGAAAATCCAGATATAAAATAAGCAGCCTTCAAAGAATCCAAAAAGTTAAAGAAAAAGAGAAGGTAAAAAGAAGAACATAGCAACATCAGTGACGTCTCGGAAGATGACGAAGAAGTGGCCAACTTTGTCAAAAGACTGAACAAGGGAACATACAGTAAGTGTAGAGGTAAGCTTCCTTTAATTATTTTTAATTGTGATGGTATTGGTCATTTTGCTAACAAATATACTTATAAGAAAAAGAGAAATGATGAAGGTTACTCAAACGGAAAACAAACATATAAAGGAAAAAGAACCACAAAGAAAGTTTGCAAGAAAATCTTATGCACCAAAGAAGACATCTCATTATTAGATGAAGATGAAGTCAGTGATAGTGAGACAGAAAGAGTTCTATTCATGGAAGTAGAAGACTCTGATAAAGGAGACTCCGAAGAAGAATATGAAGAAGCCAAAGAAGAATATGAAGAAGTCAAAAAAGAAATTGAAGAGGAAGAAGTTGACTACCGAGAGGAATTAATGTGTGCCACATAAGTTATCAGAAGAGAAAAGAAAAAAAATAAGAAACTACAAGAAGAACTAGACAATAAAGAAGACAGTCAAGAGCTAGAACAAATGATCACAAATTTGAAGGTTCAAATAGAAGAAGATAAAAGAATTGAAGAAGCACTCAAAGAACAGCTAGAAGAAAAAGACAAGATCATTGGAAATTTGGAATAGATGTTCACATTAAGAAAGGATCTTCAAAAGAAAAACATGCATAACAACTCAAAAGTTTTGGATGACATTATCAACAGTGAAAAATATCATCATGACAAGTCCGGACTTGGATACAATCAGACAGAAAAATGATAAAGCTCCAAAACAACAGAGAAAGAAACATATCCAAAAAGATTTGCAGAAACAATCAAGGGGGATAGGAAGATCTACAAGGAAGATTATAGGGACACTCCTCCACCGAGAAGATTCAGATTTCAGAATCAACAATCGATGGATAGGCCTCGGGAAGAAGAAGAATTCATAAGAGTACCTCCTTTCAGAATATCTTCAACTCCCAGGTATCAAACTATATTTTTTGGTTTATGTTATGCATGTAATAATTTTGTACATAAAGCTATGAATTGCAGAGCTAACAACAGGAACAAAAACAAATTTGAAAGTCATACACAAAGTGGTTATCCAAGAAGGCCTAGTGAAACAGAAAGAAGAAGTTACAACAGGTTTGAATCTTTGAGCACTGAAGTGGAATGTTACACATGTAACATTTTGGATACATGGTCAAACATTGCAGAATGGCAGTCCCTCCTAGAGAACCAAAACAGAGTAACAATAGTCACAGACATGAACATCATAAAAGAAAATGGATAATAAAGTAAGATCATTATAGCAATGAAGAATGAACACTTGCCCTACAAGCTAAGCAGAAGAAATGTGGTTGGTATGTTGATAGTGAGTGTTCAAAACACATGACAGGTGATATATACAGGTTTCTTATATTACGAAAGGAAAGATATGGATCAGTCTCCTTTGGAAATGATTATTCAACCAAAATCATTGGAAAAGGCACAGTCAGAATTGGGAACTAGAATACAAAGGCAGAAAATGTTCTACTAGTAGAAGATATGAAATATAATCTTCTTAGTGTGAGTCAAATGTGTGACCAAGGTCATAAAGTTACTTTTGATTCACAAAAGTGTGAGATAAGAAAAGAAGGTTCGGGAAAATTGATTGCTACAGCTGTGAGAACTTCAAGCAACATATATGCGTTAAGTGAAATTGGAAATGAAAAGTGTTATCTAGGAAAGGGATATGAAATTTGGTTATGGCAGAAAATAATAGGTCACATACATTTTGATAACCTTTTCAAAGTTAGAAAAAGAGAAGAATTCAGAAAAATGCCCCAGATCACAAAACCAACCAACACTTTATACAATCATTGTCAACAAGGAAAGCAAACAAATACTAGGTTCAAATCAAAAGAATATTCAATGACAAGACCATTGCAAATTGTGCTTACTGATCTAGTTGGAACAACTACAACAAAGGGCTTAAAAGGTGAGAAATACTTTATTTTATTGGTTGATGATTATACAAGAATGACCGTAGTTTGCTTTCTCAAGAATAAGTTAGAAGATTTTGAAAACTTCAAGATCTACAAGGAAATGGTTGAAAATGAAATGGATTCAAAAATCAAATGCTTGATATATGATAATGGAGGAGAGTTCACTTCAAAAGAATTTATGGACTATTGCAGCAGATATGGAATAAAAAGACAATTATTCGTTGCTAGGACACCTCAACAGAATGGAGTTTTTGAAAGAAAGAACAAGAC
Source organism: Picea sitchensis (assembly GCA_010110895.2). Lineage (NCBI taxonomy): Eukaryota > Viridiplantae > Streptophyta > Pinopsida > Pinales > Pinaceae > Picea > Picea sitchensis. The sequence continues at coordinate 149,393 of SNQJ01S0034631.1, forward strand.
GGTACAGGAAATGGCTCAAACAATGCTAATGGATTCCAAATTAACAGATATTTTTTGGACACAGGCAGTGCATACAACAATTCACATTCAAAACAGAGTAATGCTCATAAACAACAGAGACAAATTCCTTATGAGCTATGGAAAGGAAGACCAGCAAATGTAAAGCACTTTAGAGTTTTTGGAAAAAAATGCTACCTCAAAAGAGAAGATGGAAGAATGGGAAAGATTGTCTCTCATGTGGACAAAGGAGTACTTGTTGGTTACTCAAGTACAAGAAAATCATACAAGTTTTACAACTTGAGATTGAACAAAGTGGTGGAAAGCATCAACGTAACAATTGATGAAACAGGTAGACAAGAAGTAAAGGAAGAAGAAAATGAATCAATGGAACAACTTTACGAAGAAGAAAAAAAGATGAAAAAGAAGGGGAAGATGAAGAGGATTTGATAGAAACAGAAGAGCAAGTTCAACAAGTAACTCCAAAAACACCTAGCAGACGAGTACAAAAGAATCATCCTTCAGATCAAATTATCAAAAATAAAGACGTAGGAGTTGAGACTGGAAGAAGAATCTGTTCACTAGAACAAATGCATATATCACTCACATCTACGATTGAACCAACCTATTTTGAAGAGGCCAGCAAGGATGAATTTTGGAACAAGGCCATGGATGAATAATTAGATCAAATAGAGAAAAATGACACTTGGGAATTGGTTCCAAGACCAAAGGATAAGAATGTGATCGGCATAAAGTGGGTATACAGGAATAAATTGAATGAATATGGGTAGGTTACAAGGAACAAATATATATTGGTATGTAAAGGATATGCACAGGTTGAAGGAATCGACTTTGAAGATACATTTTCCCCAATTGCCAGAATGGAAACAATCTAATTTATTTTAGCTTATGCATGCTCCAAAAATATTAAAGTGTATCATATGGACGTAAAATAAGATTTTCTGAATGGGGAATTTGAAGAAGAAGTCTACATTGAACAACCAGAAGGATTTCAGTTGTCAGAGAATGCAGATTATGTGTGTAAATTAAATAAGGCCTTGTATGGTCTAAAACAGGCTCCTAGAGCATGGTACTCTAGACTGGATAAATATCTACAGAAGGAAGGGTTAAGAAAAGGAAGTGCAGACAGTAACCTCTACATCAAGGTAAGTCAAGATAGTATTTTATTAATTGAAGTTTATGTTGATGATATTATTTTTGGTAGTGATGATGACGGGTTAAGTTAGAAATTTGCAAAGGATATGTAGAATGAATTTGAAATATCATTACTTGGAGAACTATCCTTCTTTCTGGGACTTTAGATACGTCAAAGCAACCAATGAATTTTTATTTCTCAAACCAAGTATATAAAAAAAATGATAAAGAGGTTCAAAATGGAAGATTGCAAACCAGTTATCACTCCCATGCAAACCAATTGCAAGTTAAGAAAAAATGATGATTCAAAGTCTACATATCAGAGGCAATATAGGTCAATGATTGGTAGCCTAATATATGCGATAGAATCTAGACCAGATGTAATGTATGCAGTTCGACAGATAGCATGATTTCAAGCAGCACCAAAGGAATCACATGTGTTAGCAATGAAGAGGATTTTTAGATATTTCAAAGGAACATAAGATTTTGGATTATGGTATCCAAAAGGAAATTATTTATCTCTTATTGCTTACACAGATGCAGATTGGGCAGGTTGTATTGATGACAAAAGAAGCACCAGTGGAGCAGCGTTTTACTTGGGTGAGTGTTTATTATCATGGCTAAGTAAGAAACAATCATCCATATCTCTATCTACAGCCGAGGTAGATTATATTGCAGCAACATGTTATACACAGGTTCTTTGGATGAAACAAAATTTGATAGATATATAGGTTAAGTATGATGAGACCATTCCAATCTATTGTGATAATACAAGTGCCATCAGCATCTCAAAGAACCTGGTGATGCACTCCAAGATGAAGCACATTCCAATCAAGTATCACTTTCTACGGGAATAGGTTGCAAAAAAGAACATTAGAGTTGAGTATGTGGGCACAAAAGAACAAGTGGAAGCCATCTTTACAAAACCACTTCCATGGAAAGCCTTTGAGTATCTTCTCCAGAGACTCGGAGTTATTTCTACTCCAAAATGAATTCTTTTGAATGCTTATCTTATATGTCTTACATGTACACAAGGAAGCACCATAAAGATGACAGTTCAATTAGAGGGAGCAACCCCACATGGAAAGATACCTTTTCCATTGATGACAAAGGGGGAGATATTTATCATATGCAGAGGATAGATCCATTATTCTAGGGGGAGCAATGGTCACAGAGATGCGGAGGATAGAGGCATGGTTCCAGGGGGAGCATGAGTGATAGGACTTCAGTATTTCATGAAATAATTTCAATATTGCATCAGAGTGTTTCCATCAATGCCAAAGTGGGATATTGTTGATTAAGGTTGGTTTTCATTGATGTCAACACTTGAAGAAATTCTGGTAGCACAAAGGTTTGGGTAATGGACACAAGGTTGTTTCATGTATAATGGTATTATTTTTAATATATTTGAAGGTAATACTATTCTATATGGATATTACATGTCATTCAATTTCTGGTAGTATGTGGAACGTCACCTAACTCCTCTTGGTTAGAGAGTTATGCCCATGAGAAGTTGGAGAACCCAGGTTTGGGTAATGGACCCAACTTTGTTTGATGGATAATGGTATGAGTTTCGATATATTTTTAGGTAATATTATTCTATATGGATAGTACATGTCATGTCATTTATGGTGGTATGTGGAACGTCACATAATTCCTCATGGTTTGAGAGTTATGGCCTTACAAAGTTAGAGGACCCTCATATGTCATCTAGAAGCCCCAAAAGGTCAAAGTAGTCCAAGTGGTTTAAGAGATTTTAGAAGGTAAATAATAAAGTGAAATGATGAGTGTACTATAATTCAAAGTGAATACAAAATACATTATTTAAATAATAAATTTAATGGAGAAATTAGAAGTGGGTTATGTTACAAGGGAAAAACTCTCTATGGCCAAGGGTAAACCACACTAGACAGGTATGACTTCAGAAATCAAATCAATTCCATTGTATACTATATAAACTAATGTGCAAGATAAGAAAGAGGCCTACCTCGATCCAACGTTCAATGATGTTCCATCATTGAGAAGTTCAACCCAAAGCTTTATACCTGTAATAAGTTCTCAACAAACAAGCAGAGCAAGTATATAGTGATAATATAAAGTGGTTAGCACATTAGATAGAATAATCCATTAATAAAAATTACAAACATGACCATGGATAATAATCATATATTCACACGATACCAATAGGACGGGAAAGGATTATTTCTATTAATAAGTGATCAGCAGAAGTGACAACATTACAGACTTTCGTGTCGGCATGGTTTGAAACCAAGGAACCAAGTTCCTTCCAACTGGGTCTCCACCACTTCAATCCTCCACCAAAGGCAAGCTCATAAGAGAGATACAATGAGGTTCTCTCAAAAATAGGGAAAGAGATTGGGGGTTGAACACTGTGTTCAGACTTGAGGGACAAAGGGATGCAGACTCAATATGAAGTAATTTCTCCAAAGTAACTTTTCTCTCAAAGTTGAATGCTTTCTCCTTTTTTCCATAGCTCAGAATTGTGATTTTATAGTCTTCAAAATGCAATTGAAGGGCCGAGTCAGAACGTTTCCAGTATGTGGAAGGCCAAGGATCAGAGATCTCCAATCGTGACATGGAAACCTGACTCCATTTTTGTATTTTTTGGCACATATCCCGATGTGCACAGGATGTAGTGGAGCAACCTGCGTATACACATGTTGTATAGCAGATAGGGCACATATATGTGGAAACATGTGTATTTTTTGCTTTGGATTCATCAAAAAAGGATGACAAGTTTGCATAGGGAAATGGAAAAAGGCCCTCTGTGCAATATAGCAATGGTGAGGCAAATCTTGCTATAATAGATTCCCCCTAATGTGTGAGATCAGAGGAGTATCTGTGATGGTCGAAATACATTATAAATAACCCAGGAGTGGAGTGGCAGATAACCAACTAGACGAACTCAATTGCTCATTACATTTTTTACTGACTTTGCATACATGGCTTCCAAGAATACAATGCAGATCCATGTGGAAAATATACCAAATAAGTGTCTTTGGCCATGAATAGGAAAATACAAATGTGGTTACATGCCAAAAGTTTTCATAGTCATGAACAAGGCCCAGTGAAACCAGTCTCAAAATCAATGTGAAGATATCTATACACCATGGAGTACAATCGTATCTCCCATGATCACTAAAGTCAAATAGGTGTTGGTCCAATGAAAGGGAAGCAACAACTCAGGAAAGCTACAGCCACATAGTGATGTCTTCAAGTCTTCTACACTATTCACCAAGGGTGCAAGTCTACATGATGTGAATAAAGGAGTTGAGGTCGAATTAATGAGACATCGTTTGATTACTGATCATTGAGGTATATCGTTAACAAACGCGAGACAACCTACCAATAATGAAAGTAGGTATCAAGGCACCGAGTATATTCCTACAAGTGTGAATAAAGGAGTTAGTGTCGAACACTTGAGAAATCCATTGATCAGGAGACATTGATGTATTCCCATCTGTCAATGGTGAGAGAGCCTGCCACTAATGACTACAAGCCTCAAGGTACTCATAAAACTCTAGGTCCCATATCCAGAATAAATGAGTTGAAGTCGATGGAAACAGACCCACTGAATAGAGAGCATCAAGGCATCTCTCATCAGTCAGCAAGAGGAACAAAGAAGGAGCTTCATGATTTGGTGGAGATCGGAAGAAGAACATGTTCATGAACCAACAACCCTGTGCATCTTTCACGTGTACCAAATGCAAGTGGTATACGAAAAAGACCCTATGAATAGAATCCAATGATGAAAACTAATGATAAAGGCGAGGAAACCACCAATAAGGCTAATGGAATCCAAGACACTACACAAATTCCAAAGTGTGAATAGATGTCTTGCCATCGAACATAAGGGAAACCACCTAGTCAGTGACCAATGATGAAATGTCGATTGTTGGGTTCAAGGTGACCTACCGATGATGCAAGTAGGGCCAAGGTGCATGATAATACCATAGTATCATGTGATTCTGAGACAAACTGAGGGTATGGCCGACATACAAAGTCAAGATTTATGAGGAGTGGCCGACACAGGTTGATAGACTTCCTTTGAACAAGAGCATGAGACATATGGTGGACCCGACAGCATAGACTCAATGATGTGACTATTATATGCAAGAGGCATCAATAGCGTCCTCTATAGGTACTCGAAGAGTAACCAGTCAGTAGAGAAAAATCTATAACGAGATCAGCTTTCTAAGGCCATGCTAAACCCAAAATTATGATGACACAAGGACTCAATAATTTTGTGCTCTATTCAAAGGTGACACGACTGCTGCCAATTATAATATAGTACTCCATTCCCACCCATCTTTTTTTTGTTTCTTCATAGAAAATGAATGCTATGATACAGAGGAGGAGACAAGTGTCACAAGTAAGAAAAACTAGTTCCAGCAGTGGAACGTACCTATGCTCAATGCAAGGAAATGCATGCGGGAGATGGACACTCGGGGTGATGTTCCCTCCAGGGTATAGGGTGTCAAATTATGAAGGATATAAACAAGGCTCTGCTTGGTTGAGGATGCAAAAATTGCTTAGGCAACGGTTTATAATGCAAAGCAAGAACCGGCTAAAGGCTCAATACTGCAAGCGAGGGCATGAGATGCAATCACAACTTAACGCCAAAAAATTCCCTTTTTTATGTCTTTTAGTCTACTTGGTGTGAAAAAGGGATAAACTTGTGTCAAATAGACATCTTTTCAATCTAATTTACGAGTGTGAAAAGACAAGTTCACTGCGATCTTTTCTATTTTTGGTAACGAGTCGAAAAAGAGCTTAACTAAGACTCATGACCTTTCAAATACAATTTAACAAGTGTGAAAGGGACAAATCACTCGACAATATTTTCGGTTTTTATAAAAGAGTTTGAATATAGCTTAACTAAGACTCACGACCTTTCAAGTCCAATTTAACGAGTGTGAAAGGGACAAATTACTCGACAATCTTTTCGATTTTTGAACGAGTCGGAAAAGAGATTAACTCGGACTTGTTAGGGAGATTCTAGGCGGCAAGTCACGGGGGAGGCCAAGGCTCCCATGCGGACATTCTGTGGAATGTCATTATCTTACAAAGAACCCACACAATCTTGGGAATACCCAAAGCTCTCCAAGTTGAGGAGGGAAAAGTGATAACAGAGGTTATCATCTCTGTGTTACATCAGATAATGTATCTTGCTAGAAAATACATAGGTGGAGGCATTGGATACCCCATAATACCATCCCAATCAAAGGGAACCTCGCCAAGACTTGGAGGGAGAGAAATCAGGAAGAGTAAAACTCTCTCTTGTTCAGAAAGTGAAGAACTAGAAATGCTAAGGACATGGCATAGAAGGCATAGAACCAGAACCAAAAGAGCGGGATTGACCAAAAATTGCATTGGCGCAACTGCTTCCTTAGACTTTTTACTCACCCAGAGAAGAGTGGGGTCAATCTAATATTGAATCAATACGACCAATTCCTCAACCATTGGTTGAATAAGATGTGAGACAACAAGATCAATAGGTGCATCACCCCCGAACATAGGAGAAGTGTCAGTTAAAGATTGCATTGACACAACCACAGGTTGAACGGGATGTGAGAAAACAAGGTCAAAGGACGCATCAACCCCTAAAGGGAAAGGGGTGTCAACTGAAGATTGCATCGACATGACTATTGCATCAACCAAAGAAGGAAGGGAGTGTTGTGAAACCATATATGCCTCAGAACCCGAAAGGCCTTTAGGTGAGCCCCACGTTTCTGGTATCCCAGCAGTAACAGGACACAAACGAGTAGGGTGACTTCCTTCACAAGTCCTGCAAAGGAATCTAGGCTTACGTATGATACGTCTAGGCTTCTCAATCGTATGAATGCTCCCAACATAACTTGCAGTGGCTGGTGACATGCTCCCAGCATGACTTGCAGAGGCTTGTGGAAAATATCCAACATGACTAGAAGAGGTTGGTGATGTACGTGCAATGTGACTAGAAGTGACCATAAATGTGCCCCCAGCATGAATTGTGGCAGCTGGTTGCAGGTCTTCAACATGACTCGCAGAGGTTGTGGACCAATCTCCAACATGACTATCATAGATTGGTGATATAATGCCAGTATGACACACAGTGACTGGACTTGTGCCCCCAACATGACTTGCAACGTCTAATTGCAGGTCCTCAACATGACTCGCAGAGGTTGTCGACCAATCTCCAACATGGATAGCAGAGGTTGGTGATATAACGCCAGTATGAAATGCAGTGACTGGACTTGTGGTTGTAGTGAATTGTGGCATTTGAGACCAAGGTCCAAGGAAAGATTGGTTCTGAGAAATTGTAGGCTAGGAAGGATCCTGGTTTACACCCTGTCCTTGTCCAGGAGGATAGTATCCTCCTCCATACTGATCCATAAATGGTTGTAATGGCATCAACACTGAGGAAGCCACTTGCGAAGAGAAAGTGACATGACAAGGGTTACTCATGTGAGGATATATGTTGCCCCCAGACGAAGGAACTTCGTGAGGGGGGTTGCCCATACTGTAAAAATAATTCCTCCTGGATGAAACACCAGAGGGCAGACAAGGGTCTTCCATGGGAAAAGTATTCGTAGGAACTGACATAGCAGAAGAAGGATAAGTGGAAGGAGTGTAACAAGTAGAATGATTACTTAATTGGGCACTTACTTCTCTTATAGTGGATTCGTAGGAAGGAATATTCCAACCTACTACTGTAAGAGGTGTTTGAAAGATATGTCTCCCACCAAACAGAGAGGGATAAGAAGGTGGCATCATGCCCCCAGACCCAAAACTTGTATTCACATAAGGAGGTGAGATAGAGGATGGAAAGTGCGACGAAATAACAGACATACAATGAGAAAAATGATTAGAGACCCAAGGCATTGACTAAGTACCATAATTCTGCATACCATTATAAAAAATGGACGGATTTTCCCCCATGAACATCATGNGCAGTAAAAGAGGGAGCAAAAGGAACCACTATCCATGATAACAAAGACTCAGCATGAAATCCTAAGTTCAACTAGTAATCAAAGAGCACACCAAAAGTCAAACGACCAATATGCATGCAAATGGGATAAAGTCGTTGAGTGTCCTCCCTCACTAAAGAAGGTATGTCTCATCCAAGAGGGACCTGAGACTCCCTGTTAAAGTTTTTAGGTAACAGAATCAGTTATAGGGGCCCTCGTGGGCTTAATAACCAGTCGATCAGACCCCCTCGGAGAGGTAATCCTCCATAAAGGTTGTGTGTTGTCTGGCCCCTATCTGATCCAGGGTACAAGTAGAATAACCCCTGCAAGTAACCTATGAGATACCTAAGTCAAGAAACTAATAAACCACTGTATAACTGATGCACAGGAGAGTATTCGTAAGTATGGATTGCTGTATGGGTAGGGTAGCAAAGCCCGGAACCTTGAAAGCACCACCTCTCATAGAGGTACGGGTACTAGAAAGATCCCCAAATACGAATAAATCCACAGAAATATATCTGATGCTAGGAGAGTATATGGGGGTTATCCCTTCAACTAACTTCGTGTGACCTTGTGATTAACTCCAGTGTGAGTGGAGCCTCCTGATCTTACCAATTATACAATGGAATTCTCAACTCCCTATCTCAAACACATATGTTGATTTAAATGCCTTGGAGAAGTTTACTCACAAAATCCTATTCCAAGCCACTAAATCCTAGACTAGTTTGTGCACCCTAAAAATAAAATCGTGACTAATCAATTTTAGTTTAAAGGGTATGGAAGTGAAACTCATGATGTTATGACTCTGCAAGAAAATAAATATGAATATAATGTAAATTTTATCTTTAACTTTGCAATGAATGATATGCTAATAAAAACAGTGCAATTTTCAATTTCAACTCTGCAATTGAGAAGTAAAATGAAATCTTTCGCTAAATGCACTAAGTTAATGATAAAGGTTCAAAGAAAAAATTGCTAACCAATTCAAAATGCCCTTTTTTTGTATTTTCAATATATTAAAGAGAAAATGCATGGACTGAAAAGAAACCTGATATATAAATTCTACTGTGTATAAACGAAATAACTCAAGCAGAATACCAAGCAAACAACATAGGGTTCAAGGACAAATAAAAAAATACAAAACAATGAGAAAGACTACACCCAAAAATTCAACTCCAAATAGGTTTCCTGTCAACTCAGAGAAGCTCAATAGGCACCACAGAGACCTAAGAAGCCTCAGAAAACATCAAATCCCACCCAGTAGTCACTAAACCAAGAAAACAAGCAAGGGAAAGTGGTGTACGCGATTGTTCAGGAGAACAGTGTGTATATACGCATCTTGCAGTGAGACAACACGTGTGTATATGCGACTTTCAAAGAAAAAGGAGTGTACAGGGTTTAAAACAAGGCCAGGCAAGGGAAAAAAGGTTGAAAACTCAAACCCAGAGTGAACAGAATCTGTCGAGCAATGATACGACAAGAAACACAAACGAAAAAGAGAAATGCAAGAAGAAAAAATACTTCAACCCTTAGAAGGAAGATCTCTCCCCAATGGAGTTGCCAATTTTGTTACGAGGGAAAAAATCTCTATGGCCAAGGGTAAACCACAACAGATAGGTATGGCTACATAAATCAACTCAATTCCATTGTATGCTATATAAACTAATGTGCAAGATAAGAAAGAGGCCTACCTCAATCCAACGTTCGATGATGTTCCACCGTTGAGCACTTCTGTAACAACCCTAGTTAAATAGTTGGATAGGGTTTATCAAGTATAGTTAATTAAATAATTAATTGTCCTAGTGTGTATTAGTTAAATAACTATTATTTATTAATAATATTATTTATTTATTTATTTATTGATTGATTGATTAATTAACACATTTAAGGTTTAGGTAAAGAATTAAAGGATTAATAACTTTAATTTATTTATTATAAAACTTTACATATGACAAGGGATAGGGTATTGAATGGATGGATAAGGTAGTAAATGGAGGGATAAGGCAGATGGCATTAAATGAAGGAGGAGGCAGTGAATGGGGAAGGATATGAGGGGGCAGAGGCCTTCAGGAGATGATGATGAAATTTTGGGAGAGGATCATTATTGGGGGGAGAAGGACTATATTTTTTGTTTGATATTTTTCTGGTTTTGGATTTTGGGTGGATTGTTACAAGGGTGCACCAGATTTCTAGGATTTTTAGGCTCAGTGGCCAGGAATCCTCATAGAATCTTGTTGCTAGGAAGCCAGATAGGCTCTGTTCCTAGCTGGCAGGGAGGAAAGATTCAATATTGGGCAGAATTTTGGGCAGAGCAGCAGAGAGGACAACCAGAGATTGGGGATTTAGCATCATATGGAGGTATGTTTATTTATGTATTTTCATGAATATATGGTGTTATGTGGTTGTTACGTAAGCTTATTTTCATGCTGTTCATAAACAAAATTTATGCTGAATGAATTATGATTATAAGTTGTTGATTAAAAATTATATGATATAATTTCTTTGTTTTTTTTTAAACTTGTGTTTTATAAGGCTCTATGGGGACAGAGGCCTTACACATGGTATCAGAGCCCTGGTTTAAAAACTTGGACCAGGGCCTACCCACCTACCCACCTACCCGCTTGTAAGAAGGAAAGTTTAGAATTGGAACTGTTCAACACTAACCCAGAAATTTAAACAACCCCTAATTGGTTATATTGAAACCCTTTTCCCTGAAATCATAAAC
>SNQJ01S0034631.1:178642-215382 GCA_010110895.2 Picea sitchensis
GAATTTCTAAACAGATTTATAAATAAACATTTCAAGTAAACATATAAAAATAAATATGTATTTAATACATATATATATATAATCATTAACTGGATCAAACCAAAGTTACCTTGAAAGTATTCAAGAGAAGGATTTATCCCCATGACTTCCCTGCCTTGATTACCTCAAGCTTTTCTACACCAAAAACAATTTTTCTAAATGATATAATTAAAAATTGTATATATTTAATATCACTCACCCATTAGTCTTTACATTTGGAGTGTTTAATGGAATCTCAACTAAATCATCTCCAACTAATATAGTTTATTTTCTCTTTGTCTGACATGGGAATCTAAACAATTTCTGGAGGAACTTTGAACATTCTGGTAACTTGGAAATGAAACAAGTAATAAATGTTGGTCTGAAAAAAATAAATAAATAAATAAAATGTTAGTTTATATCCAAATCGGTCACAAGTCATTGTACAATGCCAAGTCATCAACAAGTATGCCACCACCTATGTCAAAATTGTCAACGAGATATCCTACAGGGAAATCTATGGATTCAAACTTGTGCACAACACGTACTACCTTCGTTTAAGTAAACCCTCAGTCGAAACGAAATCTTCAAGCCTATAACAAGAGCCAAGTGTCGAACCATGTATCAAGTTTGAGCGAGAAGGAGGATTTTTCTTCAACTTTGCCATACGCTTGTAACTGTTTAGTAATCTTCTCTATCTCGTCCAACTTTGGTGAATGAATGCTTGTCTGTAAATCGATTCAAGTACTTCTTTTTGTTCCATCATTGGCTTCCATTTGCGGGTGGTTTTCCCCGCTGTGTCTTGCCCTACTTACAAAATAGAGATGTATAGAAATATTAAAAAAAATACAGAGATGGATAGATGGATCAATACTATAAAAAAATATATTAGAAGAAAGCATAAATACCAAAAGACTGTGCAAAACGTGTCCGATATACAACACACAGGCCCAGGCATCACGATTTTTTTTGCATGGAGAAGCAAAACGAAGAGAACGGGGGTCTCTCTGCTTGCAAGCACATGCGCCTCACGAATTTGGTTTTGTGTGGGTAGGGGCAGATAAAACATGGCGATGGCTTCTTCTATCAAGCAAACAGGAAGAAAATTGAACCCAACATTCTACCTTCTATGGAATACAAGTCAGTCACAATGGATAGAAAAAAAAGGGAGAAAATGTGTTTTGGGGTTCATGAGAATGGAACCCACGACCAATGACCCATCCAACACTTTGGGAGAGCTCTATCATAGACCAAGGGAGGAGCCCACAATCCAAGGGAGGAGCCCGCGGGCCTTTACACAAGCTATACGCATCTACATCAACAACAACACACCAAACCAGCGCCCATGGACCAGCGCAAACACAAGTAGTAGCCTTGGGCTCACATAGTCAAACATAAGTTAACACACTTGCCATACATAACACAATACAAACCACAACAAACAGTCCAGAACCCAAGCAAACGGATACAACAAACAGTCCAACACCTAAGCGAATAGCCACACCGAGGAGGAGCCCATGAGGCAAGGTAAGGTGCGCTACGCACCAACACCAAAAACAAAAAAACAAAACAAACCCAAGCACCAACACCAAACACCAGAGCACAAGGCTTTTACCAAAACAATGTACAAGCTAGCGCTCAGAGTCGAGCATCGAGCCATTGACAGAGGAGCCTGCGGCCATTACCATAACTCCACTGCAGTTGCAGAGCAGGAGAGGCCCAGGGCGCATTTGCAAATGAGATAGGCGGCATGTCGATTAGGGTTAGGGAATAATGAGATAGTGCGTTTAGTGTTTAGGGCACGTGGGCCTCATACGAGGACCCATGATTCCATTTCAAATTTATTGTTTTTATTTATTGTTTTAATCTTAAGTAATATTTATTTTATTTATTTTGTTTTAATTTTTTTTTTATTGTTTAAAAATTAGATTAGATTTAAGTTTAATTGTTTAAATTGTCCATATTTAAATTATAGATTTAAATTTAGTTTTTATTTATTTATTTATAATTAAATTATCCATGTGTTAAATTATCCACATTTAAATAATGGATTTAAATTTAGGTTAAACATATTTAAATATATGTTTTAAATTAATTACAAGTTAAAATGATTAATCAAAAGTGGTTAACCAAAGGGAATAATTTAAATTAAATTAATGATTAATTAGGTACTTAATAAATTAATTAATTATTAATAATAATAATAATATTAATTTATGGGATTAAATGAATGAGTTGTTTAAGACGATTGGAATTAGGGATAAAGTTTAGTTTAGATTTTAAGTTCTTAATAATTAATCAACTTTAGGTTGAAAATCACATTAATTAGTTTTAAACGAAAATTTTAAGGACTTAGACCAAGGTAAGCGGGAGGGGGTTTCATACGCACTAGGTAGGTAAGTTAGAGAAATTGGCAAGTATGGTGCAAGGCTAGAATAGCTACAAGGCGAGGGGGTCAGTAGTTTTCTTAGGCATTGACACCAAGCTTAGATGCTTAACCCTAACCTAGCCACCTCCCCTAAAGAGAGTAATGTCTGTTTACAGACAAGTAATGAAAAACTTATGCCTAACCCTGTTATCTAGTTTAAGTTGCGCAAATATGAAACGTCCTTGAACTCACCCTGACAACCTCGGTTGATGCAGGCTAAAGCATACGAGATGGTTAGGACTTGAGGAAATCGAGGCAGAGGGGCGTCGTCGCAGGGACTACCAGTTCCACCACCACCATCACCTGAACTAGCTCTCATACTGCACTCTTTGGAGGCCATAAATGAGACTTTAAAGGGGTGTCAACCAACAGGGATCGAAGTGGAGCCCCCATCATCTAGAACGGGTAATCCAAAATCATCGAGGGATTCATAGGGAGGACCTCCACCCAACGACATCACTAGAGAACTATAGAAGATCAAACTTCCAGAGTTTGCCGAGGGTCATGCCAGTGAACGTGCTTAAGCATGGTTGGAAGCCATGACAAGGTGTTTTTCCTTAAGGGACTATGTGTCCACCTCAAAGGCGAAGATAGCGATTTTCCAATTGAGAGACAGTGCCTTGAATTGGTGGGGAAACTTGGAAAGGCAACTGGATCTTAACCCGGACACTGTATCTTGGGAACTTTTCGATTAGAGGTTCTGAAGGAAATATTTGCCAGCTTACTATGAGGAACAACAGGTAGGAGCATTTCATGCCTTAGTATAGGGAAACAGAACTGTAGAAGAATATGAGATTAGGTTTATGGAATTGGTCAAATATGTTTCATAAATGGATAATGACCAACGACAGGCAGAACACTTTGTCTATGGGTTGAACCCTAAGATAAGGGCTATGGTGCGAATGTGGAAATCGTCTTCAGTAGCGGAAGCTATGGAAAATGCGCGTTATGTAGAGGAACACATGAACTTAACTAGAGGTACAAGACTGACCTTTCCGCATCATCCTGGATTTGTAGGAAAGGCCCCTAGGAAATTTCCCAGGGGAGGGGGCTCAAGGCCACCTCCATATGGTAACAGAGTCACAACAAGGACAGTAGCTACAGGGATTTCAATGGCAGCAAGTGCATCATCTCGTTCATCACCAACGACACAGGCAGGTCCACGACCATCTCAAGGAGCAACTAATAGGGGCAGGGGTTCCAAGGGAAGGAACTCATTTCAGAGATAGTCACAGAATAGTGCATAGGTTCAATCTCATGTTACCTGTGGGGATGTGAAGGACCCCATTACCAGCGTGACTACCCAGAGTTACAATCAAGATTTGTGCATAGATAAGGAAAGGCCCCGATGGGAAGAGCAAGTAGAAGCCACCAGATTTACGCAGCGGTTAATAATCGCCAGGCAAAACATCAATCCATGGTGGTGGAGTCATCAGGTACGCTAAATCATATCAATGTAAAGTTTTTATTTTATTTTGGTGCTACAAATAGTTTCATTTCACCAACTGCATTAGAAAAGAGTGGGTTGGCAGCCTACGAGCACGATGACTTTAAACAAGTCGAGATGGCTTTGGGGGAAAAACAAGCGATAGGACCTAGTGTCAATAATTGTATAGTAGACCTGGGAGTGTGTACTACCAGGTTGAAGGTATATGTCACTGCTCTCGGGGCGTATGACCTAATCATTGGAATGGATTGGTTAGAAGCTCATCAATATTTGGTAGATTTTTTCACAAAAAGGGTGCTTTGTGTCGACGATGAAGGAAGACCAGTAGAGATCCAGGGTGTACGAAGAAAGGTGTCACTATGCTTTATCTCAACTATGAAGGTTAAGCGATGCTTGAGGCAAGGGTGTTGGCTATATGTAGTGGAAGCAGTGAATGAAAGGAAGGGACCCTCATTAGATCAATTCCCGGTATTGTCAGAATTTAAGGATGTTTTTCCGAACAAGTTACCAAGGTTACCTCCTGAGAGGGAGCTTGATTTTACTATTGAGCTAAAACCTCATGCAGAACCAATTTCCAAGACTCCATATCAGATTATAGTGCTGGAACTTTGTGAGTTGCAAATGCAGTTGAAAGAGTTACTTGACTTAGGGCTAATAAGGCCTAGTGTCTCACCTTGGGGTGCACCAGTAATTTTATAAAGAAGAAGGATGGTTCCTTACGATTGTGTATAGATTACAGGGACTTGAACCGTACTATAGTGAAAAATAGGTACCCAATTCCGCGAATAGATGACCTCTTCGATCAGATGAAAGGAGCAACGGTATTCTCAAAGATCGATTTTCGATCAGGGTATCACCAGTTAAGGATTAAGGAAGGCGATATCCCAAAAACTGCCTTTCGAACTCGGTTCGGACATTACGAGTTTGTCGTAGTACCTTTTGGATTGACCAATGCACCAGCAGTATTGATGAGCCTCATGAACGGTGTATTCCAGAAGTACTTAGATCATTTTGTACAAGTCTTTTTATATGACATCCTCATCTATTCCAAGAACGAAAGAGAACATGAGGAACACTTGCGAGTGGTGTTGTCCTGCCTTAGAGAGAACAAATTGTATGGGAAGTTGTCGAAGTGTTTCTTCTTTCAGAAAGAGATCCACTATTTAGGTCATATCATTTTCGGTGAAGGAATCTTTGTGGACCCAGAAAAGTTAAAGGCCATTATGGAGTGGCCAGTGCCGAAAAATTCCCATGAGGTGAGAAGCTTCATGGGGCTAGTAGGTTATTATCGGAGATTTGTGGAAGGATTCTCAAAAATAGCGAAACCCATCACCACTTTGCAGTGCAAAGGGGTCAGGTATGAATGGACAGAAGAATGTGATAGTGCATTCATTGAGCTTAAGAGGTTACTAACTTGTGCGCCAATTTTACGAGTGTCGGATATGGAAAAGGACTTTACAATCTGCACGGATGCCTCGAAGCAAGGGTTGGGGGCCGTGCTAATGTAGGATGGAGGAGTGATAGCTTATGCGTCAAGGAAGTTGAAGAAACACGAAGAGTTATACGCGACTCATGATTTAGAGTTGGCAGCTGTAATGCTAGCTCTGATACTTTGGAGGCACTATCTTGTGGGGAAAAACTTTGAGCTCAAAATGGACCATCAAAGTTTAAAACATCTCTTCACTCAAAGGGATTTGAATGCCAGGCAAAGGTGATGGAGTGATTTTATGAGTGAGTACGATTTTGGTATTTCATACATCAAAGGAAAGGAAAATGTGGTCGCAGATGCCTTGAGTAGGAGACCACATGTCTTCTCCTTGGTACCCTTAAAGGTCAATCTAAGGGAACCTTTATTGCCTCTAATCTGTAGACTTTGAATCATCATATTTGCTTAACTTGCAACTCGTTTGCATGGGAATGATAACTGATTTGCAATCTTCCATTCCGAACCTCTTTATAATTTATCTGATATACTTGGTTTGAGAAATAAAAATTCCTTGGTTTCTTTGACGTATCTAAAGTCCCAGAAATATGGATAGTTCTCCAAGTAATGACATTTCAAATTCATTCTGCATATCCTTTGCAAATTTCTGGCTTAACTTGTCATCATCACTACCAAAAATAATATCATCAACATAAACTTCAATTAATAAAATACTATATTGACTTACATTGATGTAGAGGTTGTTTCTTGCACTTCCTTTTCTAAACCCTTCCTGTTGTAGATATTTATCCAGTCTAGAGTACCATGCTCTAGGAGGTTGTTTTACACCATACAAGGCCTTCTTTAATTTACACACATAATCTACGTTCTTCGACAACTAAAATCTTTCTGGTTGTTCAATGCAGGCTTCTTCTTCAAGCTCCCCATTTAGAAAAGATGATTTTACATCCATCTGATACACTTTAATATTTTTGGAGCATGCGTAAGCTAAAAGCAATCGGATATCTTCCATTCTGGAAACTGGGGAAAATGTCTCTTCAAAGTTGATTCCTTCAACCTATGCATATCCTTTACATACCAATCTGGATTTGTTCCTTGTAAGTTGTCCATCTTCATTCAATTTATTACTGTATACCCACTTTGTGCCGATCACATTCTTATCCTTTGGTCTTGGAACCAATTCCCAAGTGTCATTTTTCTCTATTTGATCCAACTCTTAATCCATGGCCTTGTTCCAAAATTCATCCTTGTTGGCCTCTTCAAAATAGGTTGGCTCAATCGCAGATGTGAGTGCCATGTGTGTTTGTTCTGGTGAACGGATTCTTCTTCTAGTCTCAACTCATGCGTCTTTGTTTCTGATAATCTGATCTGAAGGATGATTCTTCTGTACTCATCTTCTAGATGTTTTTGGAGTTACTTGTTGAACTTGATATTTTGTTTCATCGGATCCTCTTCGTCTTCCCCTTCTTTTTCATATTTTTTTATTCTACGTAAAGTTGTTCTATTGATTCATTTTCTTCTTCCTTTAATTGTTGTCTACATGTTTCATCAATTGTTACGTTGATTATTTACACCACTTTGTTCAATATCAGGTTGTAACACTTGTATGTTTTTCTTGTACTTGATTAACCAGCAAGTACTCCTTTGTCGACACGAGATTCAAAATTTCCCATTCTGCCATCTTCTCTTTTGATGTGGCATTTGCTTCCAAAAACTCTGAAGTTATTTACATTTGTTGGTCTTCCTTTCCATAGCTCGTAAGGAGTTTTATTAGTGTTGTTTCTAAGTATTACTCTATTTTGAATGTGAATTGTTGTATGCATTGCCTGTATCCAAAAAACATCTGTCAATTTTGAATCCATTAGCATTGTTCGAGCCATTTCCTATACTATCATGTTCTTTCTTTCAACAACTCCATTCTGTTGAGGTTTCTTAGCAACGGAGAATTGTCTTTTTATTCCATGGCTGCTGCAATATTCCATAAATTCATTTGAATTGAACTCTCCCATTATTAGATCTCAAGCATTTGATTTTTGAATCCATTTCATTTTCAACTATTTCCTTGTAGATATTGAAGTTTTCAAAATCTTCTGACTTATTCTTGAGAAAGCAAACTGTGGTCATTCTTGTATAATCATCAACTAATAACATAAAGTATTTCTCACCTTTTAATCCATTTGTTGTAGTTGGTCCAACTAGATTAGTATGCACAATTGCCAGTGGTCTTATCATTGAATATTCCTTTTATTTGAACCTTGTCTTTGTTTTCTTTCCTTGTTGAGGATGCTTTCATAAAGTGTTGACTGGTTTCATGATCTGGGGAATTTCTCTAACTACTTCTGTTTTGATGACTTTGGCAAGGTTATCAAAATGTATGTGACCCATTCTTATGTTCCATAGCCAAATTTCATCTTCCTTTCCTAGACAACACTTTTCATTTGCAATTTCACTTAACACATATATGTTGCTTGAAGTTCTCGCAGTTGTAGCAATCAATTTTCCTGAACCTTCTTTTCTTATCTCACACTTTTGTGAATCGAAAGTGACTTTATGACCTTGGTTACACATTTGAATCACACTTAGAATATTATGTTTCATATCTTCTACTAGTAGAACATTTTCTTCCTTTGTATTTATGTTCTCAATTCTAATTGTGCCTTTTCCAATGATTTTGGGTGAATCATCATTTCCGAAGGAGAATGATCCATATCTTTCCTTTCGTAATGTAAGAAACTTGTCTCTATCACATGTCATGTGTTTTGAACACCCACTGTCAACATACCAACCACGTTTCTTCTGCTTAGCTTGTAGAGAGAGTGTGCATTCTTCATTGCTATACTGATCCTGCTTTCTTATCCATGTTCTTTTTTGAGGTTATTGTCTGTGACTGTTGTTATTTTGTTGCAGTTCTCTAGGAGGGACTGTCATTCTACAATATTTGGCCATGTGTCCAAAATTGTTACATTTGTAACATTCCACTTCAATGCTCAAAGATTCAAACCTGTTGTAACTTATCCTCTATGTTTCACTGGGCCTTCTTGGATAACCCCTTTGTGTATGAATTTCAAAGTTGTTTTTGTTCTTGTTGTTAGCTCTGCAATTCTTCTTCTTCCTGAGGCCTATCTGTCATTTGTTGATTCTGAAATCTGAATCTTCTCGGTGGAGGAGTGTCCCTGTAATATTTCTTGTAGATCTTCCTATCCCCCTTGATTGTTTCTACAAAGATTTTTGGATATGTTTCTTTCTCTGTTGTTTTGGAGCTTTATCCTTTTTCTGTCTGATTGTATCCAAGTCCAGACTTTTCATGATGATATTTTTTACCGTTGATAATGCCATCCAAAACTTTTGATTTGTTCTGCATATTTTTCTCTTGAGGATCCTTTCTTAATGTGACAATATCTGCTTCCAAATTTCCAATGATCGTGTTTTTTTCTTCTAGTTGTTCTTTGAGTGCTTCTTCAATTATTTTATCTTCTTCTATTTGAACCTTCAGATTTGTGATCATTTGTTCTAGTTCTTGATTGTCTTCTTTCTTGTCTATTTCTTCTTGTAGTTTCTTGTTTTTCTTCTTTTCTCTTTTGATAACTTCTATGGAACACATTAATTCCTCTCGGTAGTTAACTTCTACCTCTTCAATTTCTTCTTCATCTTCTTCATATTCTTCTTCGGATTCTTCATATTCTTCTTTGTAGTCTTCTTTATCAGAGTCTTCCAATGCCATGAATAGAACTCTTTTTGTCTCACTGTCACTGACTTCATCTTCATTGATGATGAGATGTCTTCTTTGGTGCATAAGATTTTCTTGAAAACTTTCTTTGTGGTTCTTTTTCCTTTATATGTTGTTTTTCCTTTTGAGTAACCTTCATCATTTCTCTTTTTCTTATAAGGACATTTGTTAGCAAAATAACCAATACCATCACAATTAAAACAAATTAAAGGAAGCTTACATCTATACTTACCGTCGGTTCCCTTGTTCAGTCTTTTGAAAAAGTTGGCCACTTCTTCATCATCTTTCGAGATGTCACTGTTTATGCTATGTTCTTATTTTTTCCCTCCCTTTTTCTTTGACTTTTTGGATGCTTTGAAGGCTGCTTCTTTTAAATCTGGATTTTCCTGTTCAGTTCTCATTTCATATGATGTGAAGATTCCATGTAATTCGTCTATTCTTATTGAGTTTAGATATGATCTTTCTTCTAGTGTTGATATCTTAGGGTCAAATCTCATAGGAAGAGATCTTAGTACTTTTTGAACAATTACAAATTCTTTGATCTATTCTCTCAATCCTATGATTGCATTTACTATTTCAGCAAATCGTAAAAAGTAAGATGCAATATTCTCATCTTCCTTCATCTTAAGTTGTTTGAACAGACCTCTGTAAGTTTGAATCTTTGCTTCTTTGACTTTTGAATCTCCTTCAAAAATATTTTTAAGTTTGTCCCAAATATTTTTAGAATATTTACAATGTGCAACTTTGGTGAATATCATTTCACTAAGACCATTCAGAAGTGCATTTTTAGCTTTGGAATTATTCTAACCAAGTTTCACTACTTTGTCATTTGTTGGCGGAATTGTTCGTGTTTTGTATCCATCTACAATTGATTGCCAAATTTCAAATCCCTGTCTCTATATATATTTTTTGATCCTTATGCTCCAAAATGCATACTTTTGTCCATTGAACTATGGTATTCCATTTTTATACAAGTTGTTTCTCTCCATGATCTACCTTTCAGTGGTTAAGCTGATTTCTGAAGGAACCTACTCTGATTCCAATTGTTGGATTACTGAGAGGGGGGATGAACCAGTAATAGAGAAATTTAATCCTTTTTAAACCATATAATCCAAGTATTATATCAATGTAGCATTATCATCCAATAACTGCAGAGTAAATAAGCAATGAAAAAATGAACAATCATGCACATACATAGTACACCAATGTTTTACGTGGAAACCCAAAGCGAGTAAAAACCACATAATGTTTTTTCTTATATGTATTGAAGAATTACATTCATTGGAAGCACCAAATTCCTTTGTTTTCCAGCTGCAACTGGAAGGAGGCTCCAACCCCCTTATTTCTCAAGCTACAACATGAGGGATGCTACAATTTCCCTATTCTTTGGCTACAACTAGAAGGAGGCTACTACCCCCTATGTTCTCCAGATACAACCGAAAGTTGGCTACAACCACCTATCCCTGCCCCGTCCAACCACCCTAAAGTAGAAGTAGAATGATGGAACCATTGTCACACTATCATTGTGATATATACCAATGTAAACCTATACCAATAAACATGAACCATGCATCAACCTGTACCTCAACCTGTAATCAACCTGTACCATAAATAAGTGCATCAACCTTGCACCAACCTGTACTAAAACAACCTGTAATCAACTTGTACAATAAACAACTGCATCCAACCATGTACCAAGTATGTACCAATCATGTGTCAATTACTCATCAACTATTAATCATCAAAATGTACCAACATCGTCAACTATACACCTCATGTATGTGTCAACTCATCAACTACTTGTCTCAACCATGTACCCAACATGTATGTTAACCAAAAGCCCTCATCAATTTCATCATCAAAATATGATTTGTAACTCTATAATAGACCCGGTGTATATGATTACATACTTGCAAACCTTCCTTAACTTTCACAACAAGAGACTAGCATTTTCATCAACCTTTTCTTTAGTCTCACATGACTAGTTTGGGATTAGTCAACAACCCTAACTTGAAATAATCATAACTATGTACCTGTAATGAATAAAGATCTGAAAATAGTACACAATGTTCTTCATTTTTTCTTATGCAATTCCGCTAGGTGTAACTACTTGGAACCTCTCATAAAAGGAGTTATAGAAAAAATGACATACCTTGTTGAATTCTAACTTATTCTAGAGAGCGACCTTATAGAGTGTGCCCCACACGGAATTTTGTTGAATGGATCTAAAAATTTTACATAGAATACTATATACTTTACTCTAACCAAAACAATTGGTCTTACTGAATTTGGATCTGTTATGAAGAAGTTATGATGTTTTTACCCGAAACACTTGTTTTAGACTAGTTTCAGGACTAGCCACAAACCCTATTTTCCACAGAGTGTAACTCCAAAAATACAATGACCCACAATCTTAATGTTTTACCATAGATACTTGGATATGTTTCCTCATTGGCCTATCAATTTCATGGTCTGAATCATTCTAGAAAAAAAATTATTGTGAAAATGGTGAGATGACCTGTAAATAACATACCTTAGAAAGAATCATGAAAAGAATTAATCCTCCCTTGAATTCTGGCCTTCTTTTCTTCACCTTCCCTATGAAATTCATCTTAGATATCCTTTGGTTACCTTAGTCACATATATATATTCAATATTCTCAAGTGTGATATAAAATTAGAGAGCCTTGCCTCTAGTTTATACTCTCCAAGTAGCTTCCTTAAAAGCATCTTCTAGGTCTAACACAGTTCTAGGTCACTTAACCTATTTCTAGGTAACTTAACCCATTTCTAGGTCACTCGACTTATTTCTAGGTCACTCAACTTATTTATAGGTCACTTAACCCATTTCTAGGTCACTTAACCTATTTTCCTCATTTTTAGGGTTAACCACTTTCCATAATTAGAAAGTTCTCCATTTCTTTATCATTTAAATATTCCTCCTTGACTTTGTCACTTCACATTATAATCTCATTTGATTTTGTCACTTCACTTTATCATTTAAATAATCCTCCTTGATTTTGTCACTTTTCTTTACCATTTAAATAATAATTTCTTCTTTGCAAGCTCTTTGACTTCTTTGACCTTTTGGGGCTTCAATCCTACATATGAGGGTCCTCCAACTTCGTAAGGCCATAACTTTAAAACCGTGAGGAGTTACGTTATGTTCCACATACCACAAGAAATGAATATCCATATAGAATACTATTACCTGCAAATAGATCAAAAATCATACCATTATACATGAAACAACCTTGGGTCCATTACCCAAACCGTTGTGCTATCGGAATTTGCTACCGGACTTTCTTCAAGGGTTGACACCAATGACAACCAACCTTAATCAACATAAAATTCATTTTATCACTTTGGTCATTTTCTTAATGGGATTCATTCTTATTAATACCACTTCAGTCGTCCATCATCTCACATGTACTTTAATTATTAATTTATATTCATTTTAATTCTAGATTTATCAAGTATTTTAAATAGACTACTTAAAAAATTATATTTAATATGATATTAAGTTTTAAATACATATATTAATTAATATATAAGAATAGTGTATAAAAATAAATATTAATTTTATATATTTTATTAAAATATGTTTATAATATAAATTTATAAATAATTCCAAAACTGATATTTTTTTATAAAATGATTCTATAATGATAAGTTAAATCCATCTCAACTAAGTTACCACATTATTTACAACTTTTTTTTCCTTCACTAAGACCATTTAGATAATGAAATATCCGTCCATGGTCATGCTATGTGTGATGTGATGATTTTGTTTATAATTTTGTGTGACTATAGCAATTAATCCACCAAATAATCTCATGTTATGAAAAAAAAAATTAAATCTTCTTTATAAAAATAACGACAACTTCTATACTTTCAATGTTAATAGTTTATAAAATTCTTATAGTTTCCATGTAAACTAATAACCTTTATGTTTAGCATTTTAAGTGTTGTAATAATACATAAAAATTGTATAACCTTTATAATATTCATGATGATAGCTTAAAAATAATTATATGGGTGAGTGTACGAAGTTGGTGGCTGAAAAAGTGGTAGGGGGGTCAATGGGAACGCATGCGTGTTTCTAGGAACATGTGTGTGTTTCTAGGAACATGCTAGGAACATGGACGCATTTCTGATGTGATATGTTTGTCAAACCCCAAACCTCCACTCCGCAAGCCACATAGGCACATTCCCAAGAATGCATGCACATTCTCAAGAATGCGCACACATTCCTGAGAAACACATGTACAATAATGTGTGTGTGTTCCTAAAAAAATTGAAATAAAAGTAATGTGCATGCATTTTAGGAACCCACATGCGTTCCTAAAGCGTTCATGAGTTAATAGGAATAGGAACACTCACACATTATTGTTAACATGAAATATCTCTCCATATCCCCCCCCCCCTCTCTCTTTCTCTTCCCCCCTCTTCCACCACCTCCATTTGGCCCTCCTCTCTCTCTCTCTCTCTCTCTCTCTCTCTCTCTCTCTCTCTCTCTCTATATATATATATGTATATATATGTATATCGATCAATCTACCCTCCTCCCTCATTTACCCTCTATCCTTGTTTCCTCTCTCTCTCTCCATTCTATATCGATCAATCTCTCCTCCCTCATTTACCCTCTATCCTTGTTTCCCTCTCTCTCTCTCTCCATATTCTATTCTCCTCTCTCTCTCTCTCTCTCTTACACATCAAAATGTCACACTTGAGTGGCGCACCCTAAGTGTCGTAAGTGTCGCAAAGTGATGTATGCACCTTGTTAAGTGTTGCATGCACTATCTCAAGTGTCGTATTCACCTTACCAAGTGTCGCATTCACGTTTCTAAGTGTCGCAACCCATTGACACCATATAAACATTTATTAGAATCTCTAAGTCATGTTGGAAGAAGAATCCCTATCATCTGACATTCAAAACACACCTTTTTCTTCAAAATTTCGACCATTTTTTGTCATTTTATAAGGTTGGTGTTCCCCTACCCATGATTAGGGAGCATCAAGACTCCCCATACCATGTTAAGTGGGTTCCAATGGCGTGTTGTCTCTCACTAAGGGGGGGCACCAGTTTGGTTAGAGGGAAATATGGGATCTTCAACCTTTTCTTAAGGGACAGCTCTGAATGGATGAGGTTGTTTTGGTCAAATCCTATACTATGGCTCTATATTAGGATCAAATCCCAACTTAAGGAATGATATCCTCAACCATTTTCCCTCATTATATCATGGTGGTTGTGCCTCTAAAGCATATATATTGAAGGTATTTCCAAGGTGAAAGGGGGAACATTTCAAGTGTCAAACCTTTGATCCTAAGAGAAGGAATTTGTTCAAGCATCAACATTTTGATCTCAATACTTTCATGCAAGGGATAGATGAGGAACTTGGAGAAGATGTTGCAATGTTAGAAATGGCTTGTAAGTTCTTGTAACTTATTTTCCAAATTAATATTAACTTGGCATATTCCCTTCAAGTTCATGTGCTCTACATCTACATTTAGTTGTTTATTCTTGTTTCAATATTCATAGATGGATATGATTTATATGATCATATAGAGTAGGAGGAAGAGTTCCTGTGTTGGTATTTGTAGGACTTCATTTTCATTGAGGAGCTTGGAGCCTATCCCAATGATTGGAGCAGCAAGGATGAACATCGCAATAAGGTACGCTACATTCTTCTTCTCTCTTGCTCAATTTATTGAGTTATATTTAAAGGGAAAGTATCAACCATTTTTTTTACTTCTGTCTTTGAAACAAATAAGGTGTCTTGGTCTAAAGGGGTGCTTATCCTATCCACGGGGTAAGATTTCTCACAAAAGAAAAATGGCAACTCCACTAGGGAAATACTTTGACTAGTATTTCATTTGTTTTGTCTTGAATACTTTCTTGTGATTAGATATTTCTTGTTTAATTATTCATTATGATTTACTTCCCCTTACCTATTCTTCATTCAACATTTTATAGAGCCATTGACTGAGTCTATTGATTTTTATCTTGTGGAAGCCATTTTTTATCTTTTTCAAAATCAACACTCCCCTACAGTTCAAACCAGGGTGCCACTAGTCTGACTAGCACTCCCCATAAGCCTCCTAGGGGACACCGTAGCACCCTATTCCTTTGGGAAAAAGGGTGTCAGTATTATCTTTCAGGTGTTTTTGTGAATTTCTTCCGTAATTTTCTTAGTCTACTTTTAAGAGGCTTTTAGTTGAGAGTCTCCTAGTCTGTCTTTGACATTTTTTGCTTGAGAAATTGACATTTATTACTTATTTCATTTCCTTCTTTGAGTTTTAAAATATCTCCTAGTTGTGATCCCCTTGGGTTAACATTATCCCTTGGTTCATCCTACCTTTCAGTTCTTTGATCTTCGTCTTGCAAAGATTTCAGATTGCCTGATTGTTTAGGAGTCTTCATCAACTATAGATTGTAAAGGTTGTTTGGTATTGAGCCCTTTTTGTCTTTGTTGAAACGTCTCTCTTTCAGAATGACTAGGAATCTTTTGTTTACCACAAACCATGTTTGAATTGTGTTCTTGCTGCTCATGTTTTGAGGATTTTCATGAGTATTTGTCGTCTTTCTCTTTTACATCTTCAAGTCCTTGATTGAACAAGCTATCTCACACTTTGTTTCTTTCATTTCGCATCATTTTTTGAGTGCGCTTTGTTTGATTTATTTTTTTCCTCGTACTTCTTTATGTCAAAAATTAATCTCTTTCATTTCTCTTGAAAGTTAAGAAGCAAAAAAAATTGCATATCTCATTACATATAAATCAAACAAATATTTTTTTTGCATTCTTTAGGAAATTTGTTCTGGTGCACGTTTGGAAAAGATCTAGTTTTGCATGTGCATTTTGAATTTCAGAAACATTGCTTGGTAGTTTGGCATCATCTTGATCCCAAAAATTGAAAGTTGGATAAAATTTAAGTATTTCTTGTTTTAAGAAGAATAAAACTCCTCTCCTTCCCATACATAGAATTCATTGAAAAGAACGAATTGCATCTCATTCCTTTGCATTCTAGTGGAGTCGAGTCTCTCACATCATTAGTTTCATATCCATGAACCTATTGATTAAAAATCCATTAAAATCAACCATGCGCTAATAAAATATACTAGAACATTTTTTTGGTTTTAACATACCAATAGTAGCACAGGATTAGGGTCTTTGGACTAGGAAAAGTGAGTAAATCGTCCAAGACTACTAAATAGACTGTAGAGCACTAAATAGTGAACAAATATAGCTTTCATATAAGCATGGTTAGGAACCCCCTCTCACACAGGGACTAAACATAAGGTCACATGCAAAAGAGAAGTGAATATTACCCCTCCAAAGCTTGACCAATCATAGTGGAAAGAGTGTATACTAGGGGTTCTTCCTGAAGTGTCACTGACTCATTTGGTATTGGTACTTTGTGAACGATGAATCCATTCAGGGTCCTTTGGAGTCTACTGGTCCACTTTCCCCCAATCCTCTGGAAGAAATTAGGAATTTGATATCCAACCCATATGTTTGGTCTCGACTGTCGATTGTACCCGCCCGGCGACTGACTGCAAGTTGGTAACCTTAGTGGAATTTTTTGGGTATCTATAGAGATGACTATGGGGGATTCCCATGGTACATGGGGCAGACATTGTATCACACTTTCGGTACCCTTGGAGGGTGATCCCACAAAATCAAGGCTTACTTGCACCGAGAAGGTCTGTTGCATGGAGGTTGGGGTAATTTCTTCTCATTTCTTCGTTGGTGGATTGACATCCCATCTTCGGAAGATCCTTGAGCCTACTGTTTCTTGGTTTATTAATTTTAGTTTTATTAGGAGTGTTTTTCTTTGACTTTCATAGTTTTCCTTAGGATCGAAGATCTCACAGTATACAAGGTATGAATTTATAAGTTCAGGAACCTCAACACAATGTTTCTTATGAAGGAATGATCGAAGATCAAACTTCTGACACCAGGAGTGTAACTCCTAGAAGTGGCCAACACGTAGAATACTTGGCCACAACCTTCATAGAAAGCCTTCCATCTTACATGAATCCTCTTTTTCCTAATCCACTTGGACTACAACTCATTGATCCACAATCCATGAGATATTTCTCTTCCTATTCTTCTTACAATTTACCACCTGGTTCAACCACTACACAGTATTTTGGCAAGAACCCGTCAATTTATGGTTTTCTTGAAGTACTTGGGAATTTATCTTTATCCACAACTCATGTATTCGATACTATTGGGGATTATTCTTTTTTTTTTAACATGAATGACTCAGGTAACCTCGACACAACCACTTGCGAATACATATCCCTTCGCACATGGGTCAGGTAATATTCCTGCTTCACTATTTCCACACATACACACACCAATTTCCTTACTTGGTCATACCATCAGTCAAATGGCCAACAATAAATTCATTCAAACAATCACGGTTACACAAGATACTCAGCCTCCATCTTAACCATCACAGATGAGTACACCCTACATTGGAGGTCAATATTCAATGGAAGGACAACCTTTCGCTAGGGAGAAACCTTCAGCTGGAGGGAATTTTTTCACTGGGGAGAAACCTATGTGGTTACAACATCAACAATCCTGGGGGAAATCCACTCCTGCAAGTCCTTCTATCCCTACTACCACTAACATGTATTCTGGAAAACCATTTATAGGAGTTGCTAACCCTTTGTGGGGTCAACTTAATCCGATGGGAATTCCTCCACAAGGAACTTTTCCCTATAAATGTGTAAAACCTATGATTCCAACACAATAGCCCCTTCAATCAAAATACATGGGGGGACTATTAGGTCAATATCAGTAGGTAGGAGTTCCATATTTTCAATCACAGTACATGGGTGGAAAACTAGGACAACCACCATACATAGGTGGACAATCAGGACAACCTGGGAAACTACCATATTGACTCTTGAAAGCACAACGATGAATACTATGATTGAAAATGATTCCAAGATTTATTATCTAACTATATTAATAATATAGTAGTAGGTGGGACCCCCTTGGTTAACGTATGGCACTATGATGGATAAGAAGCACTTATATTTTGTTTGCCTATGTGTTGGTAGAAACACATATTTCTACAAATCATTTTCTTCAAATCATGGTTTAAAATGTTTATGGTAATATGTGGTGGTTGGGTGATTAAAACATGGAGCTAAATGGCTTTGATGATCTCTCATGAAATATGATTATGCTGCCTTTTGGATGAAATAGTTATACTCCAGTTTTGATTTTGATATTGTGTATTGTTCATGGAAAATTTTTGGGTGATCTCGACCCTTGATACTATGGTTATGTGCATTGTTTGAGTTGCATATTGGGTTGTGTTCCTAGCAAGTTTTAATTTAAAGAAAATTGATATTGGCAAGGGGTGGCGCACTTTGGACTATCACGTACTTTGCAAAAGTAATATGACAAGCCTGGATATTTGGTTGTATAATGGTTTTGAATGTAATGCTATGGCGAGTTCGTTAGTGGGCTTGGCTCGTAATAAGAATTGAATGAGGATCTAAATGAAGAATCGGTGTGCAGTAAATGCACATCACTCAAAATCCCCTCGAGCCCATCACCCTAGTCATTCTTTAATTTTTGGCTTTGTTAGTTCCTGTTTCTCTACCTTTCCCAGTTGTGGAGGAAGTATACATCCTTGGGTTTTCTCCTCGCACAATCTTTTACAGGTATGAGGTTTTCTTACTTTTCCATCCATGAGAATTTCTCTGCCCTTAAATCAAATGTTGGCTTTGGTTGCTCGTGGTCTATGTTATTCTCAAGCTGTTATGATGTTTTTGGAACTATGTGTTTATGGTTGCATCCTTGGTTTCTTATGGTGGTCATTTTGAGACTGTGGGCATCAAGGGTTGGTCGCAGGTCCTTTCTGTGTGTAATTGTTCACAAGGAAATGTTGAGTAAAAGTTGTGGTTTATCCTGCATTGTCATGATTCTGTATTCGGGTTTTGCCTCTCTATTGAAATGGGTTATTCCAGTCTGCGTAACCTCTGGGATTTGCAAATACCCCACCTATAGATTGATATTACTGGTATATGTGGCTATTATACCTGTGACATATCTTGACCCAGTGGATGTTTATGTATCTTGTGCCTTGTCCCAAAAAAACCCTCAATTGTTAGCCTATCTTATTATGACCTCAATGTCACTGTTGTGTGGTGAACATTATACAATTTTCTTGAAATTGTTTACCCGGATTTCGATGGGATCACTATTCATATCGTTTTGGTTGGGTACGAGTTTTTATTTGGTCGCTCATTATGCTGTGTTGAAAAAAAGTGTTAGGTTCACTTGTTTTCTGGAAGTTACAGTATGATATAGAAAGTTCATGAAGTCAATAGAAACATTGTGAATTAATTTGTATACTCTGAAAATCACTCTGTGGAGTAAGCTTTCCGTGTTATGTGACTGCCAAACCCTTTGGTTGAGTTTCCCCACTATCTCTACCCTTAGTGTCATGGACATTTATTGAACCCTACATATTACAGTGGATGATTTGTTTACTCCAGTTTCATTTGATGAGAGAATTGTTCTTGCTCGGTTACTTGGGCACGATTTTAGTTGGTCCCTTGCTTGGAAATTGTGGAAATAATTTTGTACTCACCTATTCATTCAAAGTTGCAGTCTGTTGAAGCTTGTGTTCCAAATAATGAAAGATTATTTTTTTGGTTCGATCATTATGTTGGTTGTTTAAAAAAAAGGGGCACTTGTGTTCAAAATGTTTGAGTCTCGAATAGAGTGATAATGTCCAGAATAAATTGCATTGAACCGTGGTTAAATAAATGATGTATAATATTTGTTTGGAAACATTGTGCGTGACCTTGTTGGATTTAAAGGATTATTACTGGAGTTGATGTTATGAATCGTGGCTTGAAGACTATTGTTGTATTCTTGTAGTGATTATGATGATGTTCGTCATGACTGTCATATAATGATAATGTGATTAATTTGATTAAATAATTCTAGGCATATCAAATAGATTATTGTGTAAAATAATTCGAAGGCCAACAAGAAAAATTTGTCAAAGAAGGCACCAGTTTGGATTATTGTTTTGAAAAAAGAATACTTGTTAAACTTTGAAATTTTGGACAAAGATAAATTTGGTTCCATCTATGGTAGCATGTTTTGATTTGTTTCACTTGAATAGTATCCATATTGATTCCCTATCATTATACCATTTTTATCTAACTACATTCCCTCCACGATCCTGATTTTACTTATCGCATCCATGTTTTGTGATATAAATTTAAAAAGAACAATCTATGTGGAACCGAAAGAAAGATAACATAGCAAGGGTTGGTGACTGATATTCTTGAGATTTTTATACACAGTTAAATTGTTTGGTTAATTGTTGAACAATATTTGTACATTCATTTCCTACCATTCTACCATTTTTTTCTAGCTACAATCCCTCCATATTTCCCATAAACCCTATCATTCCTTGTTCACGTGGAAATTAATGAATGGTGTGTTATGGATGGATTTGCATGTATCTCGTGTCAATTTTTGAGCCAACTTTTGATTCAAGTAAGTAGAGTGTCATGTATGGTTTATTAAGATATTTATTACTGACAAATTGTTTTTATGGGATGAGATTTTTTAGTAGAGGCATCAATGGTCGAAATAAAAGAGGCAGGGGAAATTGGAATCGAGGCCATAGGAGGCCTAGATTTTCTATCCATTTTGACCCTGACTCAAAATAATTGAATCAATTATTCCAAGCTGGTTTCTTTAATTGTATTGTCCATGGGATAATGCACCCTTGACCAGAAAGACCCCATTTCTAGCCTCCTCAGAATATCTTTGGCATTCTCGTTCCTCCATATGTGTCTTTCCATCCTGAAGTCCTTGCAAATGACGGTTGGCAAGAGATTGTCAACTAGCTTGTCTCTCACCATCATGGTTGTCCCACTATGTCATTACCTTTACCACCACCTGTTAATCCCAATGTCCAAATTTCCCGTGTTGTTTCGCCAGTTCAGTCTTCACACGCCATTAAGAGATTGAAAATTGGTATTCCCCAACCTCTGCAAGACAAGGGAAAGCCAGTTGGCTCCCCTTATTCTATCCCCATTGATTTATCTAAATATGTGTCTTCCTGAATTCATTTAAAGGATGACAGCTCCCATGTGATCAACGAGATACATCCCCAAGGGTCCAATCAACCATGGGCTACTTCAGAAAATTCTAAGGGAAACAATAGTGAAAAGAGGAAAATTGTCTCACAAAGTGGAAAATATGGTTTTTAAATTATTTTTTATATGATTTCAGTTGATGAGGACAATTCTTAATGGTTTTCATCATTTTTGGACAACAATCCATGTTTTTTATATTTTGTGGATAATGTGGCTATATNATATTATTTTTTGGATATGATATAAATTATTTCTAAGATTTAAATATCCAGTTTAAAAGATATTCAAGGGAGTTACAAGGGTGGTATATGGTCAAAATGATTTTCTTTTGTGTGTTATATTTCATGGTTTAAAATGAAGAAATGATAGGAGGCACAAGGGGCCCCACCTACCTAGTTATTATTAATTAAGATCCTTAACTATATTATTATCATTATTTATTTCTCCTAAACTAATTAGTTAAGTTAAATCAAATTAACTAAAGAAAGTAGTTGAACTACTTCAACTTATTTGAAAGAATAAAAGTTGAATGATAGGAAGAGACAAGAGGAGAATAGAAGGAGAAAACAAAACTAAGGTTTTCTCTCTAGTTACATGAGATAGTTTCATTTTTCATTCATTTATGAGTTTATTCAAAGACTAATTCTCTTCTTGACAACAGGGTCTTATTGTAGAAATCAAGGTTCAAGATTGAACCACACTTTTCAGACGTTTGTTTTAGAGGTGTTGATTCATCCTTGATAGTCTATGTATTCTTGTCTGTTTGTGAATTAATTTTCATGGATGTTAAATGATATCTTGCAAAGTCAAAAGGGCAGCAGTTTGTGGCAAGCTGATCCATATTATTAAATTCAGTTTTACTTTACTGTCAGATTCATTTTGTATGGTGTTCATCAAGGATCTCTAAATCAGACTTTGGTCCATGCCCTCACAAGGGTTTTGTAAAGAGAAAAACACTTTTGGTATCTCAGAATGAAATAAAATCAGACTGATATTATGTCTCATATATGTGTATTTGTGACTTGGTTACTTTTCACTTTTGATCTCCATGTTTACTTTATTGCAAAATCTGTGTACATTCCAGTAGTTTTTTTTTTTTTTTTGCAACATATTTAAACTATAAATCAACCTTAGTCCTTGTAATTAATACTTGCATATTGAGATAATATTTTGAGGCTATAAACCCTTGGGTGACATTCCAAACTATATTTTCCTATTCAGGCAAGTTCTGAAAATAATTGAGTAAGGTAATTCATACCTTTTCCTCAACACACCATACATGGGAGGACCATCAAGCTTTTCCATCTTGCTGCAGCTTGGATATGGTCCTACTGGTATTCCCATGCCATATGGTTACTATCAGTATCCACATGCTAAATAAAAATTTCCATTATTGGATATGTTAGATCTGCCAGATCTATTGCATTTGACAAATGCTCCCATTCAACATGCCCTGTTTTGGCCCGCCATCCCTGCCAAATTACCGTCCCACATCCTGAAATTTGATGGAAAACCTAGGGAAGATACTAGCAATCTTATTATGACTTTCCAATTATGGTGTTCTTCAAACTCTTTGATGGATGATTCCATTCTTATTAGGATTTTTCAGAGAACACTTACATGTGCAGAAGAAAAATGTTATATTGAGTTGCCGCATAACTCCTTTGTTTACTTTAATTCCATTTTCATGACTTTTCTGACACATTTCCAGTTGCCTATATGGTATGATACTAGTACAAATATTTTGAAATCACTCTGACAATCCTCTTCCACCCACATACATGATCATATTCATTAGTGGAGGTCACGTAGATGGTTGATTAAAGCTCCAATTCCAGACCAACTCCTCGCCCATTGGTTTACAAAGTTGCTCTTGCCTCCCATAGCCAGAGATATTGCTATGGGAAGTGTTGTTACTAAGGATCAGGCTATCATTCATTCTCAATATTTGGAATTGTTATATTTCCAGTTCGACACAGTTTACGATCTGATCCCTCATGCTCCTCGTTCATCAAACAATCCGACAAGACCTTCTCTGGAACCACTTTTCATTTCAAACACCAAAACTACTTCTATTCCTACCCAAACCTCTGGTGTGAATGTGGTCCAATCCACTTCATCTTAGAAAACAAGATGTAAGAAGAAAAAAAAGGGTAAATCCAATAAATCTTCCAACGAACAAGACACTACTAAGACTAATGATACTCAATCGAATAGGAAGGAAGTTTCCTTGCATGATTTTTGAGGAAGACCACTACACGAAATACTGCCCTCGTCATAAGGTAGTTGTTAAATTTCTAAAGGGTACCTCCCAACTGGTTCAACAACAACATCTAGTTGCAACAAATCCTTCCCCTCTACAAGGGGGAAATGCAGGTCATTCCCACTATTAGTCCCTAAAGTTGTCTTTGAATGCTAAGGGAAATCTAGGGAACCTCAGTTATTGCAATGATTTATGATTATAAGTTTATTTTTGGTTTTGAAATTGGTTTGTGGGTCAAGTAATGGATGAAAAGGACAATATCAATCTCTAATCACAAAATCAAATTCCTATCACACTTGTTTATTCAATGGTAGTCAATATGATGAGTCAGATAAAGGATTTTATCATGAAAGGAAAGATATATTCAAGTTCCCAATTTGTTCACTCACATAAGAAAATTCTTGATCCTAAATATCATTCAAAAAATAAGAATAACATACTTAAAAACAAGTCTTGTAATGAGCAAACATTCAATAAAATCTTCACTAGCTTACTAACATAACAAGACATATCAAATGACTCACAAAAGATAAACATGCATTCAAGTAAAAAGAGAAATAATTAAATACAAGAAGAGATAGTCTAACCATCAGATATTTTTTCCTAGTAAGTGAAAAATAAAATAAGTCCCAGACTTTACAATCAGAAGCAGAGTATTCCAATATCACCACACTAACCCCCTCCTCCTATAATTCATCTTTCATTCATGTTTATATAGAAATATTATTATTAACCACATTACAACCTTCTAGGGATTTAACTCTATCCATAATATCTAGAAATAAAGGAACAAAATTCGAATTCGTGATCATTCTCATGAAATCTGGCAACTGAAACTCCAAATCTGGGACAAATTTGTGTCAAATATACTACTATAATTGGGGTACTGACAATAGGGGTAAAAACCTATCCTCTATGCTTAAAAAGTGGATAAGGATCATATATCTTCATAGATATGATGCAACAAATCCTCAAAGCATCCAAATGCTTAATTTCAAGATCCCTAAAAAATAGTAGATGAGATTGATCAAGCATTTTTGCAAGAAATAGCTTGGCGAAATTATGAAAAATAGGTCTCAAATATATCTTCGTATATATCAAACTATGATACCTGTGTAAAACTTGAGAGAGGTTTTTGTGAATGATCCTGTTCCCAACAAAACCTATTTCTTTTTAAAAAAATTCACCTCCAGAAGTTCGGAAAGCACACCCAAAGACAATGACTAAAACAGGGAAAAATAGAGCATTTCAAAAAACATTGGGAGCACCTTTTCAAACTTTTAACAAAACCACTTGAAACCTTGTGTTGTCTCTTCAATTAACATTTGTTAACTTCCACTCTCTACTTGACATGTTCCCTACCATATGTTCCTTGAAATCATGTAAATGCTCACTGAGCTACTAGAGATATTCGATTCTAATTTGGAATGAAATGCGCAATGAATGTTAAGACAAGAAGAAATAGGAGGGAGATGAAAAATACACCCAAAATTTTGTTGAATCCTACTTCTCTTTGTGCATTTGTGACCTTCCATACTTGCAACAAATTTATGCCATCAAGTGTTCAATCCCTTGATCAACACTGCACTTGATCGCCCATGACTTGTTGCATAATTAATTTGTTTCGCGATCTCTATGGAACTACAAGAGTTTAAGGCTTGAACTGAATAGGATTTTGAGAAATGGAATTTTCTCTAAATGACGAATGTAGTCAATCTTTGATGTAGATATTACAAATCCCTGCAAAAATTAAATCAACATTTTGCATGATCAAAAAAATCCATCTTGATGCATATGTTGATAGGTACAAGCTTGACTTATCATATCTTCACCCTGATTTGAAATATGATTTGATCATAATTATTTAATGTTGCTCAATCTCCTGCATGATTTCTAATTTTTTACATGATTTATCGGGATTTGAGAACATTCAAAACCAATCATTATTTTAGGAGATACAAGAATAGTGATATTATTGTAGTGCCTTTTTATCTTATTTCGAACTTTAGGTAACACTAAAACTTAGCTCCAAATATGATGGGACACACTCAAACTGTCTAAAATTCAAATTTTTTCTTTACTAATAACACATGAAAAATATGCTCAAGAAAATAAAAAATACATCATAAATTATAAAATAAATGATTCATAGGGGAAGATTAGACAAACAATGCAAGGTAGAAAAGGGTATTTTATAGATGAAAAACCATGAACAAGTTCAAGGACTAACACTGGATCTTCCTGGGGATAATGTTTCATGATGAAACATTAATAATATGAAGACAAATGTATTTTATCTTTCAACTTATCATAGGGATTGTTACTCACAATTATGCTCTATTTTCTCCATTGACAACTGCTTATTCATCAACCAATCACACTATGTATTTAACTGCAAATAAAATTGATTATACACTAGTACTTCCATTGGGCCATGGAGTATTTATTATATATTCTTGACACCAACAAACTGGAAAAAAAGTGCTTCTACACCTATGCCTCCATTGGGTTGTGGAGTCGTAATTTCATCTTCTTCACACCAACAAATCGAAAACAAAATGATTGGATGACAAGCTTATTGTCCTAGTCTAATCGGTTGAAAACCACTTTGTCATGTGTAATCAAACTTCCAATGAAACCATGAAAACATTTGACAGATGAAATAAATGTATTGTTTGCAGCTATGTAATAAGGTATGAAGAGAATATAACATAAGAAGAAAAAATTTCATAGGAAGCATGTACTCATAACTGCAAACAGGTTGTATAGCCAAAGCTACAACATTTGAAACCTTTGTATGAATTGAATCCATCTAATTAGCCATAGAATCATAGAAATTATGAGAATGATACTTGGATTGATAACAATATGAAATATATCCTTCAATTGGATATTCACAAATGAATGTTTGTTGCATATTTTCTGATTTAATGAAGGAACACGATTTTAGTTGTGATTGTTCTATATCTTACTCAAAAATAGAAACCAGAGGATCGTTAATTTCTACAATATGTTTATTATAATTTGGTGAGAAAAAATATAGGTTGAACTATTCCTGAAGCTTCTCACCATCTTCTTTATTACCTTCCCAAAAATGGTTTTCATACACTGGTTGATTTCTCTTCAAGTTAACAAAAATTGATGTAGGAATATGCTCTTCTTCATCTGGGTACTCATCAAAGGTAGGATGATCTTTATCAACATTTGGAGCAGCAATATCATCATAGAAATCATTGTTAGAAACATCTATTATAAATACAAATGCATCTACAACATTCTTGCCAACATCTTTATCATTAGAGCACTCAATGAGATCTACTTTCAAGATCGAAGGACTAGAGGAGGATTCATACGATTCTTCCTCTATTTGTTCAACATAAACATCTCTTACATCCTTATAATCAGAAGGAAATACTATTTCATGTTGAACATACACTTCAAATTCCTCACAACAATTTTCAAAAACAGATCAACTGGAAACAATCTTTTACAATGATTACTAAATGTTGCATGAAACTCTTTTAGTGAAGATATACTAGAAGGAAGTATATATCTATACCACTCACGAGCATCTCCTTCCATAGAATACATAAATAGCTTCATCAACACATCCTCATTTTGAATATTCATATGATGCATGTGTGCATGAAATTCCAATAAATGTTCAGCAAGATTATCATCCTCGCCTTCTTTAAACTTGGGAAGCCAACCTTGTCATTCATCTATATGAGGTATTGGATTTGGGTAACCAGGAACAACTGAGAAATTGAATGGAGAAAATATTCAAGCTAAAATAGCGTGCATGGCCTTCGTCATTCTAAATTACTGGAGTCGCCAGTGGATCCTTCCTTCATGGAGTCGCCAAGTGAATGATCCGCAGTCAAAAGATGTCCACTTCCTATTCACCAAGGAAAAAAATTTCATTCCTTCATCCCTGACAATGGTGCCAAAAGATGTTACTCCCTAAAGTTGTACTTGAATGCTAAGGGAAAGCTAAGGCACCTCAGTTATTGCAATGGTTTATGATTATAAGTTTATTTTGGGTTTTAAAATTGGTTTGTGGGTCAAGTAATGGATAAAAAGAACAATATCAATCTCTCATCAAAAGATCAAATTCCTATCACGCTTGCTTAGTCAATGGTATTCAATATGATGAGTCAGATAAAGGATTTTATCATGAAATGAAAGATATATGTAAGTTCCCAATTTTTTCACTCACATAGGAAAATTCTCGATCCTAAACATCATTTAGAAAACAAGAATAAAATACTTAAAAACAAGTCATGTAATAAGCAAGCATTCAATAAAATATTCACTAGATTACAAACATAACAAGATATATCAAATTCTTCACAAAATATAAACATGCATTCAAGTAAGAAGATAAAGAATTAAAGACAAGAAGAGATAGTCTAACCATTAGATATCCTTTTCCATTAAGTGAAAAATAAAATAAGTCCCAAACTTTACAATTAAAAGAATAGTATTCCAATATCACCACACTAACCCCCTCCTCCTATACTTCATCTTTCATTCATGTTTATATAGAAATATGATTATTAATCACATCACAACCTTCTAGGGAGTGAACTCTATCCATAATATCTAGAAATCAAAGAACCAAATTCTAATTGGTGATCATCCTCATGAAATTTGGTAATTGAAACTCCAAATATGGGACAAATTTGTGTCAAATATACTACTACAACTGGGGTACTTGAAATAGGGGTCAAAACCTATCCTCTATGCTTCAAAAATGAATAATGATCCTATATCTTCATAGATATGATGAAAAAAATCGTCAAAGTATCAAAATACTTGATTTCAAGATCTCTAAAAAATAGGAGATGAGATTGATCAAGCATTTTTGCAAGAAATAGCTTGGCGAAATTATGAAAAAATATGTCTCAAAGATCTCTTCGGATATCTCAAATTGTGATACTTTTGTAAAAAATGATATAGGTTTTGGAAAATGATCCCTTTCCTAACAAAAAACTCTTTTTGTTTTCAAAAATTCACCAACAACTATTTGGAAAACGTGCTCGAAGACAATGACTAAAACATGGGAAAATAGAGCATTTCAAAAAATTCTGGCAACACGTTTTCAAACTTTTAACAAAACCAAATGAAACCTTGTGTTGCCTCTTTGATTAAAATTTGTTAGTTGCCACTCTTTTCTTGACATGTGCCCTACCACCTATGCCTTGAAATCCTGTAAATTCTCATCGAGCTGCTAGAGATCTAGGATTCTGATTTGGCTGGAAATGCTCAATGAATGTTAAGACAAGAAAAAATAGGAGGGAGCTGAAAAAACAACCCAAAATTCTGTTGAAGTCGACTTCTCTTTATGCACTCGGGAGCTTCCATACTTGAAAAAAAATTATTCCATTCAGTGTTCGATCCCTTGATCAACATTGCACCTGATCACCCGTAACTTGTTGCATAATTAATATGTTTTGTGATCTCTATGGAACTGCAAGAGTTTATGGTTTGAACTGAATAGGGTTTTGAGAAATGGTAGTTTCTCCGAAGGAAGAATGTAGGAAATATTTAATGTAGATATTAGAAATCCCTGTAAAAATTAAATCAACATTTTGCATGATCTAAAATCCCCATCTTGATGCATATGTTGACAGGTACAAGATCGACTTATCAAATATTCACCCTGATTTGAAATGTGATTTGATCACAATTATTTAACGTTGCTCAATCTCCTGCATGATTTCTAACTTTTGACACAATTTTTCAGGATTTTAGCATGTTCAAAACCAATCATGATTTTAGGAGCTACAAGAATAGCGATATTTGTGTAGTGCCTTTTTCTTTTATTTAAAACTTTCTAGGTAACACTAAAAATTAGCTCCAAATATGATGGGACACACTCAAACTGTCTAAAATTCAAAATTTGTCTTTACTAATAACACATGAAAAATATGCTCGCCCAAAGGGGTTGGATCCAATGGTGGAAAGAGAGGAGTTTTCCACTGTTGGGAAAGGTTCAACTCCCATGAGGGCTTTACCTGGAGCCATGGGAGCACCTTGAGGTAGTGTTCGAATGTGCACTTACACCCATAGATACTATAATAAATGGTATCGTGACTCGTGCACACATAAGTGGATCAAATCCCACCCACATGTTCTTAAAATTTTAAGTTCTGGTGGTGTAGAGAAGTCGATGAGGGAGTGCACTATTAAGGCACTCCATAAGTGAAGTCACTGATTCAAAACCTTTGTGGACACCTCAATTCCATCCATGTTAAGGGTTGGTGTAGTCCAGGCCAGGTGCGATTCCCAGGTGATTTTGACAGCTTAGATGCCCCTGGGTCATTACATCTCAACCATAGGCCAATCCCACAAGTCAGGGATATTTAGCTAACAAAAAAAAACACATGAAAAATATGCTCAAGAAAATAAAAAATACATCATAACGTATAAAATAAATGAGTCATAGGGGAATATTAGACAAAGAAATCAAGGTAGAAAAGGGTATTTTGTAGATGAAAAACCACGAACAAGTTCAAGGACTAACACCCATCATGGGGATACTTCATCGAGCGCCTCTGAGTTCTACATGTTTAAGGTGGTTAATGTAATGACCCAAACGAATACTTATGAAACTACTCCAGGTGATCAGGATAACGAAAATGTTATCGATCATCCCTCCTCATCCACTCCTCTTCAGAATGATAATCCAATTTCTGATGCAGTGTTGCGCCCACTAAAAAGTGCAATTCAAAAATTTACATTTAATCCAAATGCCCATGCCGCCCAAAACTACAATATTATTGAAGATTTGGCACAGACGCCTTATGCTATCTCAACCCTCGAAGTTCTACAGTATTGTCCAAGTCAATGTAGAGCCCTGTTGTCATCCATTGGAGCTATGGATCCAAAGGAGTCAAATATGATTACATTTAGTATGGACTATTTTAAGGAGAGGCTCTCAGACCACCTAGAATTCCAAATTCAAAATTTAGTTGGTGGGAAGAATATCCATCACACTATTTTGGATGAGGGAGCCTCCACCTGTGTCAAGTATTTGCCTTGCTAGAGAGCCCTTGGTTCTCCTAAACTTACCCCATCTCCTACCACCCTAAAAGCGTTGGATGGACGTGGTTTCCAGCCTCACAGACTCTTGAAATATTTTGTTGTGACATTGAAGGGTAAAACCATTTTGGTCGATATCGAAGTGGTTTACATGCCCTCAGATTACAATTTGTTACTTGGTCGTAGTTGGTTCTATGCGATGACCGCTGTTTCATCTTCAATGTTTCATATTTTACGATTTCTCCATCAAGGAAAAATTCTCACCATTGACCAAATTGATTATATAACTCCAAATCTCCACAAGCCTACAACGATTAATGTCCCTTTTCTAGGAAACTCTAGTCTTGAGAGTGTAGGAGCAGGTCTCCTTAAGGATTCCTCACTCATGGTGTTTTTTCCTTTACCTTCTCCTGTCACCCCGCAGGTTTCCACATTAAATATGATTTCGACTCAAGTGCAACAATCCCTAGAATCACTTGATCATTTGGTAGTACCGGGTCTTTACGAGCATAGTTATTTTCCCATGTCAAGCTCATTAAAAAATGAAACAAATGCTTACGAGCATAGTTCACTGTCTCTTTAAAGATTTTTAAAAAATGAAATAGACCCCCCTCCTTTCGAATCGAGTCTCACTCTAGATCGAATACTTGAACCTTATTTTCCTCCACCTAGTGAGAATATTCATATTAGTAACCAGATGCCTAAACGAGGAAATAAGAAGAGTCGACGGAGAAATGATGGTTGGGGGGAAGGTCTCCAACCTCTGGACATCATTTTGGAGTGAAGCCACTAGCTTCTATCATGCAAGATGGGGGTAAAATACCTCTAGAGAGACACGCTGCTAGGAGTGATCCTTCCTCGGGGCTTGTTCCCATCGTAACGTAGTAGTATTTTCTAGAATGATCTCAGTATTTTTCTTTTCTTGTGCTCGTAAATACATGATAATAGGTTATTGAGCTCAGTCTTTGTTCTTTCTCGTGCTCGTTAATACATGAGAATAGGTTACCAAGTATACTTTTATCTATTTTTCGGACTCATAAAAACTATACAAAAAAGGAACTCTTTGGAGTTTCCTTTAAGCTCTTTTCAGACTCTCTAAACATGAAAATATTTATGTAAGGTAGATAGAGAGGTAATGGGGGGGACAGAGGGCCCATAGTGATAATAGTTGAGGCCATTCAATGTAAGGTGGACTAGGTCCACTATATTATTAAATAAGGCCCACTATGGTAGTTAGATATAATAAATGACTAATTAGATATAATAAATGTAAGAGGACTTCTTAGAAGGTTCTACTTCTAGAATATTCCTCCTCTAGAATGTTCTTAGGTGATGGTAGCACTATATAAAGGGGTTCAAGCAATGTAATGGGATATGAAGAGAAATATGTATTTGGAGCGGTAGCTCAATAGGAGGATGCCCCCTCGAAGAGGAAAGTGAACAGGAGAGGATCCCTTCTATAACAGGATCCATTGTATGGTGTTTCCCTACCTCAAGGGTTTTGATATAATAAAATGTGATTTCTTCTATATTGTTCTTTGGATCTATTGTGTATTCAACATTTGTGGTGATTATATTTCTAGATCTATTCAGGTTCTTAACAACAAATGTGGATTTTCTATATTGTTCTTTGGATCTATTGTGTATCTGAATATTTCCAGGGATTATATTTCTAGGATCTATCTGCAGTTCTAACAATCTGGGAGAGAGAGAGAGAGAGAGGAATTAATTTGTGTTAATAGGAATGTGCATGCATTCTTGTTAACAACTTGTTGCTAAGAATGTGCACGATTTAGGAATGTGCATGCATTATTTGAATTTATTTTTTGTTCGGGTTGGAGTGACAACTCTAGCATATGTGTTTGTTGAGTTGGTTTCCTTAGATTTAAGTTCGGGATGACAAACCTAGTGGCTCGGTCTGCAAATACATAAAATCCTCCATTTTTATGAATTCCTCTCCATATATCTATTTTTGACTTTATGTTTCTATAGGCTAAACATTTTAGTTATTGACAAAACTACAGACACATATAGAGTTGGTTGTGCAGATTCAAAATATACAAAAAAAAAAAAAAAAATTAACAATGTTTAATATATTTAATCTATTTCTGTCTTGACATATATTAAAATCTTAGAATACACACCTCTCTTATTTTTGCTATAACTTTGTGTCAGCTTAGCCATTTCTTGAATGAGTTATATGTGGCACTAAAGGAGTTTGATATCTACAATTTTAAAAAAATAAATTATTTTGATCATGTTAATACCCTCTTAGTCCGCACGAACAAAATACGTTGTAATTTCAGGGATATGTTGACCTTGATAATTTAAAAAATATATAAAATTAATATTATAATTTCCAAAAAATACACAGCACAAGAAAAATGGGTTCTCTACAAGTATACAAGTTTTGGGAACAAAATTCCAACGTTAAGCTACTATAAAAAGTGTGTCTAGAACTATGGAAAATTTGTAGCTCCCCTCACTACCTTACTTAAGAAAAACAGTTTCAATTGGAATGTGAAACTGCATATCAATCCTTCCAAGGTTTGAAATATGTTATGTGTACCACCCCAATACTTTCTCTACCTAACTTCACTAAGACTTTTGTTTTGGAATGTGATGTTTTAGGAAACGACATAGGAGCAGTTCTCCATCAAGA
Organism: Picea sitchensis; assembly: GCA_010110895.2. Lineage (NCBI taxonomy): Eukaryota > Viridiplantae > Streptophyta > Pinopsida > Pinales > Pinaceae > Picea > Picea sitchensis. The sequence goes on from SNQJ01S0034631.1 coordinate 211,832, forward strand.
AGGCAGACCCCCGGCCTATACTAGTAAATAAATTTGTGATTGACAGTTGGGAAAGTCCACCTATGAAAAAAACCATTTTACATTTTTCATGTTGTGGATATCTAGAGTCCTTAATTGCTTGGGAATCATTTCCAAATTAAAACATGTCATCGTAGCCTCAAATTGTTTTTGGAGCAAAGGATTTCATCACCAAAACAAAAAAAATGGGTTATCGAAATACTATGATACGATTATGAGATCATTTACAAGAAGGGTAAGGAGAATGTGATATCCAATTCTCTTTCCATAAAACATGAAGAGGAAGGGTCCATCTTTTCACCAGGGAAACCTTTAGGGGCTATTTATCGCACATGGGTTAATTTTCCATGCTTTTTCTGAAAAAAAGATTCACTAATTTCCATTTTTTATAAAATTGATTCTCCCAAATTCTATAGAATAAAATTATTTTACCTTAAAAATAACCCAAATTTTATAGAAAATATAAAAAATCCTTATAAATTTGAATATTTTTACAAAAATGTCACCAAACATTTTATAGTTTACATATTAAGGACTAGTAAGATTCGTCAAGGTTTCTACATTCTAAGATAAATTTCCAATCTTAAAATTATCTCTTATTCTCACTCTCATTCATTATAGTTAACTGGGTGAATGAAATACATAATGAATGGTTCAACATTCCCAAAATTTCCAACATGATCAAGAAACTTCAACATGATTATAACATATCTCCCAGCTACACTTGGAACAATGATGAACTTCTCTATAAAGGGCATCCATATTTGATCAAGCATTCTAATTTTATAGCCACTATGTTACCTGAAATCCTTGAATCCCCAATAGTAGGTCATTATGTATTTCATAAAACATATGAATAGATCAAGTGTTCCTTCTTTTGGGAAGGTGTGAAAAAGGACATCCACACTTTCATGGTTGAATGCGATATTTTCCAGTGACACAAGGTAGAAACAATGAATACCCCAAGTGCACTACAACCTTTACCTATTCCACCTACTATATGTACAAACATTTCCATGGACTTCATAGAGGGGATGCCTAAATATAGCAATAAATTAGTGATTATGGTTGTGGTTCATCGAATTTTATAAATATGTGCATTTTGGTTCCCTCCAACACCCCTTTAAATCTTCCACGATTTCTCAAGTATTCATGGATAATATCTTGAAGCTACACAGTATGCCCCAATCTATTGTCATAGATAGTGATCTCACTTTCACTGTTGGCATGTTTTACAGGCAGTGTATGCTTGTCATTGATGGCAAGTACAACAGCGATGATGGCTTGGGTACAGGTATAATGTGTTAGGCGGGCACCAAAAGTATTTTGGGAAGACGCAACAGATCAAGCTCATGAAGACCATAAGAGATAGTGTAGAGGTGCACGCAGAGTGCAGAGTATGTGTGTTTTTTGTTGATGGAAAAGATCACGACCAACAGCACAACGATGATCGCATGGCAAGATCAGAAGATAAATTCCATTTCGGGTATCAGAAACAAAGACTCCATTTCAGAGTTTCGGATACCAAAAGTTGGAGGAGTCAAGAGTCGAGACTCTTCATCATAGGAGTCTCGAAGTGTCGAATGCAAAAAGCTGAAAATATCGAAATAGGGACATCAACCAGAGTTTTGGATACCAGGAGTTGGAGGAGTCTAGAGTCGAGACTCTTCATCACAGGAGTCCCAAAGTGCCAAAATGCGAAACACCGAAAAATCTTGAAACAGGCACATCGACCAGAGTTTCAGATACCAGGAGTTGGAGGAGTCAAGAGTCGAGACTCTTCATCATAGGGGTCCCAAAGTGCCGAAATGTGAAAAGCCAAAAATCCCAAAATAGGCACATCAACCGGAGTTTCGGATACTGAGAGTTGGAGGAGTCAAGATTCGAGAGTCTTCATCACAGGAGTCCCGAAGTGCCGAAATGCGAAACATCGAAAATCCTGAAACAGGCACATCGACTAGAGTTTCGAATACCGAGAGTTGGAGGAGTCAAGAGATGAGACTCTTCATCACAGGAGTCTCGAAGTGCTGAAATGTGAAATTGCAAAAGCATTGTATGGATAAGCGCTTGGTCACCGTCGGTGTCACATCATCAAAGAGTTGTAGAGAAGAGCTCGAAGAGACAAGCTCCATTTCGGAGGTTGGGACATGGAGAGTCGAGATGACTCATCACAAAATCCCCGAAACGCAAAATGCGAAATACGTGTTCAGAATTGGCCCCTGGTCATAACCTATAGTCACATTGACGAAGGCTCGAGGGAGGAGGTAGAACGAAGCTAATCTCCATTTTGGAGATCGCGACTTGGAGAGACAAGATGCCTCACCACAGGAATGCCGAAATGTCTAATTGTGAAATGGAGAAATAAGTACGAGACCCTTCATTTATGATCCAATGGTGAAGGTTATTCAGGAATATGATCGAAGGGCTACTGTTACTCTTCTCAGTTAATCGATCAATGGCGATTCAGTTGCTGATGTGGTTTTTGGAGGTTCACAGTGTAACTACTAGAAACGACTGATTGTTTCTGCCAGAGGACTGGAAGAGACTTCAGGGGGATCACCAGAGAAGATGAAGAGTCTCAAGGCATCTGCCAGTGGAATGAAGACTTTTCAGGAGGCGATTGACATATGGAAGAGCATTGAATCCTGTAACTGCAACAGAGAGGATGAGCTTGACTGTGACAGAGAAGACGAAGAGTCTCGACTGCTAGACAGGCTAACGAACCTTAGCATAACACCCAGTGATGATGGACACATAGGTTTAATAGATAGAGAAGCTGAAGAGTTGCAATGATGATTAGGCAGAGCACTCGACATGAAGAGCATGCAGAAGCATTGCGCATAGGTGATGCACAAGGTGCACAGAGACTATAAGAATGCATAACAAAGAAGATATGGGTGTTGTTGTAGAGAGGAATCACACACAATGAAATGGATGTTGTGGGCAGGATCTAAAATACACAGAAGAGGCATAATTCATAGAATAAATAAAAAAAAGACGCAGAGCATAAAGCGCAGCAGAAGCAAAGAATAGAGATGCATAGCTGAGACAGTAAAAGAAGGCTGAGGTGCACTTGTAGAGAAGAGCTGAAGATTAGAAAGCATAAGAAGATGCAGGCAGAGAGATATTGATACAGGAGAGAAGAGGAGTGTAGAAGAACAATGATGAGACTGGTAAGCCATTGATGAACATTATATCACTATAACAAGTTTCAGTAGCAAAGATTTATATTTCAGGGTGGTAGTGAGGTGTTAGGGAGAACTGTTGTCCTCAGAGGTTCAAATGGGTGCTTGAACATAGGGAGTTGTAGCTTCCATCTGGTTGCAGCCAGAGAAACCAAGGTGGCAGGGTGGTGCAAGGGAGAACCATTGCTCTCTGCTATACAGGTTGGTGCCTTTGTGACTGGAAGTTGGTGCTTTCATCCAGTTGGTGCTGGAACACTTAGGGAGTTGTTACTTCCTTCTAGTGGGTGCTAGAGAAACCAGGGAGTTGGTGCTTCCTTCTAGTGGGTGCTAGAGAAACCAGGGAGTTGG
>SNQJ01S0034631.1:229160-279687 GCA_010110895.2 Picea sitchensis
AAAGTTTTGCACAAGAACAATGTGTTCTCTATAATTGTGCACAAAAAAAATTAAGGAAATTCTATCATTTAGGTACGGAAAATCATATACAATTTCTATGTAAATAAAAAATATATATATATGGAAATCTAATTAATTTTCCTACATTTGATCTTTTTACACCATATTCAAATTAGTTGTTGTTTTTTCCACATTTTCATTTCCACTAAAGTTTCATGAGAAACCATGATTAACTTCACTCACCCTTAAAATTCAACTCAAGCCCAAAACAAAATATAGAGTAAGATAGAAGGCATTTTTGATGTATTATAATTATTTTAAACATTAAAGTAATGACTTTTTTAATTAGCAATTTACATTAATTATATCTATTATAAAAAAAAATTACAAAATCATGTTATTTTTTTTAATATATAAATGTATTGAAATATTTTTTTAAATTTAACAAAATTTCATGAAAATATTATAATAAAAGTTTTACAAATTATTAAAATCTATTGAATTTCTATATCTTAATAAATAAATATAAAATTATGTTACCAATCATATAAGGTCTAATTAAATATTATATTCTAACTTTTTAAAAAGTTAGTACAATTATTCTATTAATACTCTACATTAAAAGATACAACCATCTCCCATTGTAACCTACCTAGGTTAGGTTTACAATGGGTAAAAAAACGTACCAGTAATTATGATCTTGGATATGTGTAGGATAATGTTCATGAACCCAAAAAACAGAGCATGAGAGCATTATGTTTATTCGTGAGTTATCCTATGATATGCTATGCTAAGTCTATAATCAAAGTATAAACATAACAAAATGATGGAGTAGAGTTAATAAAGCTAACTAAATGATAGCGAAATTTAAACTTGAATGAACCATTATGGCTTCTTCATTAGAAGTCAAACTCATCTTCCAAGTCAATGAAACCCTTAACATGCATAGTTGTATAAATGTCCTTGTCCATACCCTTATTGTTAGTTGGTTCAACATCTTTTGTCTCACAACTCCTAACCTTAGAATTGCAGATACTAGTAATCAAACAATCATATTGATGTTCTAACCAATCATATTGATGTTCTAACCACTCCACTCAAATATTTGTTCCATTTGGGATAACCTCCACATAATGTCTTTGATACATTGACTAGTAGTTTTCAATGTATAAAGTTTAAACCATTATTCCCTTAACCTGTTAGTAGAGAAGGGTAGTTCCGATTCATAACTATGTTAAAAACACAATTCAGATTAATGAAATCAAAATATTTACTAAAATTATGAAGCAAATTTTTTATTTTAAAGATGTTAAGGTTCCATTTTACCAAATTAACCTACTATTATTTCTAAATAAACCTACTATTACTTTTAAATATGCATCCTTTCAGAGTATTCAGAAAAGCCAAGAATTAGAAATAAACCTACTATTATTTCTAAATATGTAGACATTAAAAAAAACCATGATTTTTTGTAAAATATTTTGTTTTTATAATAAAAACCATATCCAATTCACTTTTCTCGAATCCAATTTTGGCCATGGGCCAAAGCAAGCTTTAGCTGAATGTCAATACACCTTTAAGCATAGATAAACAAAGTTGACCATTTTAAGCATTTTTAAACAAAACCTTAGTAAAATTTTGGAGCACATTTCATGGGCCAAGCACTTGCACATGGCGCCAGGAATATTGACTTATTTCAATCACAGCACAAAGATTTTAATAAATCGAATGTCAGCACATTGAGATCGTGGCCAACACTATGGCGGGCCACTTGACTTTTTACTGTAACAATCCGAGCACTAACCATGGATTCATAGTGTTCAAGCTACTTTTATGAGAGGATGATTTACTAAATAAATTTAATTTTTTACTATTTTTTAAAGTTGGTGAAATGAAGTTCTGTTTTGAGTTTTTCATTTTTATAATTTTGATATCTTGGTAATCGACCAAAACTCTTCTATTTATTATTTTTTATTAAATTTATTTTGAATTTTGGAAGAACTTAAAAAAATTAAAATATGTTTAAAATTTAAGAGTTAAAATTTAAGAGTTAAGGAACACTACACTAACTATTAGTCTCTAAGAATTATTTACAGGTAATGGAATCATGATGTTCACCACATAAGTCACATCATTGAAGGGTTGATGGAGGATTATTAATATTAGGATTTAAATTTGGATGTAATGAGTCTTCACATGTAACAAAAAAAAAGGGGGGAGAAGGCCTAATTCTCGCCTAAAAACTCATAAATATATCTTTAAAAAGGTTGAACAATTATTTCCAACCCAAGATGGATCAGTGAAAAAATGAATTAAGTTACTTTGTAACTTTTTTTTGAAATGTATGAGGAAAGATGCACACCATCAAAGAGGGGTATGATTTCTTTAGAAAACTAGTACTCAACAAAGATTTCAACATTCTCATTTGCATATTCATGAGGGAGACCTTTAAAGTAAGCGAGATCATGGACTAGGGACCAAAACCCTAGATTATACTTTAAAATTCTTGGAGTGTGTCAAGGTCATTGAAATTTTGTCATGGTCGGAATCAATAGGCCCAAAGGTAGAATGACTATATGAGGTAGAATTCATGGATACAATAGACTTAGATCAAAAACTACACATTTTAGATTCCTAGGGATTACCTCAAAGGTATGATCATAAATATATAGGAAAAATGAAGATATATTAAGGAAATACATCCCTAATATGTCACCAGTTATTTTGATGCTTGAAACCAATGTTCAAGTACCAACACATAAAAAAAACACTCTTCTAGGGTTGGAAAAGAGAAATATAAGAATGGAAACTTGGGTAATAATCTAATCCCTAAACTGACAATTTGGATTGACATTGAATTGTTAGAAGGGTGATTGAATCTACTCCTCAATGATACTAAGTCTCCCTATTGTGTGAAAATGCATTGTAAAATGACTCTCAAGTTAGTAGTCATTTTTCTTTAAAATCCAAATTAGTGTTGATCTCCTAAAAATAATTATCCATATAACTATGAAAATTTATTAAATATTAGAATTAAATGTACTAGTAAAGAAAAATAAATAGAAATCTAATTAAATACAATTTTACAAAATTAAAGAAAAATTATATAAAACCACTTTATAAAAAAAATTGGAGTAATAAACCATCAACTAAAACAAGCTTTTAGAAGAAAAAGTAGGAAAGCTAAAAGATAATAATATACACAAAGAAATAGTAAATATGATTGAAAAAATTATATTTATTAATGAAAATTTTGATTTGAACAACCAAATAACCCACAATACGACTCACAAGGGTTAGGCTCCCCAAAATTTGGATATTTCCATAACCATATACCACTCATAACAAACAAATAAATAAAGATAGGTGAAGCCTAATATGGTGAAAACTTCTAAAAACTCAACATCGATATTGTAAGAAGGAATATGAATACATGGCCATGTTAATCTCTAAGAAATGAAAAAATATATATAACCATTAACAAAATTGAACAAATTTACTTTCAAAAGAAAGAAAACTTGCTTTCACCCTAATTCTTAACAAATCTAGCATTTTGAACAATAATTTCATGATATTTTAGAAAAAGAAAATTCCAAGTACAAGAAGCACCATGACTAGCATCGAGTACCACACAAGTTTCAGAGGGGAGATAAGGTATGGTTGTATTTTCTTAAAGAGTGCCTCAAAGGACCCCATCAAATTCTTTTCCCACTCTTATGTGGGCCTTACACCATCATCAAGGATGTGGGTGAGAATGCTTTTGAATTAAGTATTCCCTCTTTCATTGGCTGGCACCTTGTATCTAATGTGGAACTGCTTCGACCATATTTTCCACCTCTCCTAGACACTTCGTACGTGGTAGAGAAATTGGACTCTATAGAACTTAATACTCACTACATTGAGTAGGAGGCAATGGATTGAATTATGGACACCAAGATGAAGGGAACTCACCAGTAGAACATCCAACTCTATCGGGTCATCAAAGCAGGGAAGCTTCTTCACCAGGGAAAGTGGCTCACCAGGAGTCAAATTTAGCAGAAGTTTCCCCATATGATGGAGGAACTTAATGCAATGGTGACCATTGGTTCCTAATGGGGGATGATTGATCCAAGTGGATACTGGTGGCCACCCACATGTTCCACTAATTCAAAATGATCTCACATCTTGGCAATTTTTCTATAGTTTTTTGGGTCCCAAACTTCTGGGGCCGTTTTGAGGCCCTAAAAGACATTTTTTTTTTACATGGAAAAACCCAATATATAGTGAAAGGAATGTTATGGGATGTTTTTAATGTGTACTTATTGGATATACATTTATAACATACTACCAAGCACCCCAAACGGAGATCATATGCAAAAGTAACACCCCCAGGAAGTTGATGTATCAATTAACCACATTGGGGCCCACAAACCTTTTGACGTTTCATCTTCTAGGGTTAGGTTTTTGGATGTTTAGGGTTTTCCCATTGATTCTTTATGTTAAAAGGCCATTTTTTCTTCTTTGTAATCAGCTTCTTAAGAATGAGCATAGTCAACACATCTCTTTCTTCAAGGATAATCTACCACCATTCTAGCTAGCATGTGTGCTTTTCATTTTGCAGTATTTTGTATTTCGTTCACTAATAGAATATAGATTTCACTATATCTATGTATTTTGTGCTATATTTTCATTCATATCTCATTTAATTCTTAATAGAACTTTTATCACTATCATGAAGGAATATTATAGGTTTTAGAAGGCTATAGAATACTATAACTATAAAATCCATTTATCCCTACTAACCCCAACTTGATGATTGAGGATTTAACCAAACTAAAATTTGAATCCTGTAACTGACTTGGACTGAGAAAAAGTGTCTTAAATTGATTATTTATACTCCTCTAGTGTCTGATAGGTCACTATGTGCTTGAATAAATCAACGAATGTGACCCTATAATACGATTTAATGGAGAAAGAGTCATAAAAATGATGAGTCATTCTACTTCCTTCAACTAGAACAAGAGTTTGCAAGGCTTCTCAAAGCAACCCTCTTATTGGTTTGGGAAGATAAAACATGTGGAACAGCATGTTAATCCCAAAGCATAATTTTGGTTCAACACAAAATACAGTCTAGTCCATCCAAAACACTAGTTTTTGACATTGCAGGAGGCCCCAAACGGAGCCATTTTCCAGAAGGAAGTTGCAAATATTTTGTAGGGCACAAAGCAGAACCAATAGAGAATGTTTTAGGAATTAAGAGGTAGGATAAAAGGAGATAAGTACCATATTTTAGGCCTCGTATGTAGCAGGTAAATTCACACCATGAACAACCATAACAAATTAGTGAACTTACTTCTATCCAGATGAGGACGTAGAGGTTACCTCCAAAATGGGTATGTTGAACTTGTAGAGAGCCTCACTTATAGAGAGACTATCCACATGGAAACATTGGACCTAGAAAAGAGAAAATTCAAACCATAGTGGGTGATATGGGTAGGGTTCATAGGATCCTTGTAGTGGTGAACAACCACCAATAAAATAATTATTCCATAGTGTTTGAAACTACAAGTAAAATAAAAAGAGTATCTATGATTTGTATTCCACTAATGCATTATTTAGATATGGCTTGGTGGCAAGTAGATAGGTTGAATTTGACCTTGTTGAGATGGATTTGGGAACTAAGAAAGGGGTAGCATAATTGGTGAGGGACTGTGACCTTAAGACATGTATTTCCTATATATCCTTATATTTTATTACTCCATGACCTTATAGCTTGATTGTTGGTCTGGAATGATTGGAGGCCCATTGGAGAGTACTAGATTGAAAAATTAAGATGCTCCATTTCTTTGATGAAACAAGACTAAGGAGGGTCTTAGTAGGGAACAAGAGAGTGGTATATATGATTTTCATTTCAACCTTTCAACTAAAATGGAGTCTTATAAGAGGTTTCTTGATGTATGCAACAGTAGCCATGAACAAGAAAGATTATCCAATGGATTAAGCACAACATTTTGTTTTGTTATAATTTCTTGATGTATTTCCTAAAGGGTTTCATGCTTCCACCCAAGAATGAGGTGGAGTTAACTATTGAACTCAAATCAATAATAGATCCTATCTCCAAGGATATGTATTGCATGAGCACTCTAGAATTGTAATAATTGTTGATGCAACTTCAATAGATTTTAGATCTGGGATTGATTTGAAATAGTATATAACCTTGGGGAGCACCAATGATTTTTTTGAGAAAGAAGGATGGATCATGGATTATTTTCATTGATTATAGAAAATCAAAGAAATCCTCCATTAGGAACCAATATATATTGCCTCAAATCATTAACCTCTTTGATTAGATGAAAGGGAACATGGTATTCTTGAAGATCAATATGTTGGGTTGTTATAGTCTTTGCAGTGAAAGTCTAGTCGAGGTGGTTCGACCAGGTAAAGTCAAAGTCGAATATATTGAAAAAACCTAGAAGGTTGAGGTGGTTCGATCGGGTAAATTTGAAGTAGAAGATATCGACAACAAGTAGAATAGGTAAACCAACAAGAGATCGAAAGGCGACCGTGTGGAAATTGATTGAAGACCGAATGAAGGTCAACTCGTAGTCAACCAGTAATCCGACTTGGTAATCGACTGTAACAGAATCCCGAGATTCACGTGATTTGTAGCCAATGATCTGTGTGGATACGTAACCATTTTTGGGCACATTTTCTTTAGGGTTTTTCCTAATTTAAATCCTATAAATAAGGCATGTTGTAATGTTGTAAAAGCTAACACTGAATCAATAATCATAGAGGTTTTTCGCCATGCATATGTAAGTTGAATTGGTTGTAGGATTGTTCTTGTGTAAAGAAAGAAGGTATGATGTCAATTATGTCTTAGGTGTAGACCAAGGTTAGACATGTAACCTTTTATTATGAATAAATAAGACAACAAGAGAGCATAATGCTCAAGGAATGTTGGTTTTCCTTGTTTTGGTTTCCAAGGTAAAATATTTTTGTACTGTGTGTTTTTTGTGTCATTTACTTTCTTGTTTAAATATTTCTTCCTCTCTTATGCTAGGTTTAGTGTGGAAGTGTTTCTTATTTTCTTACATGTGGTATCATATTTTGGTTTAACAACCTTGGATCTGAGCTAAACACTAGGTAATGTAAGAGTCGTAAGTCAAAAATATTTAAAGATTGTGTTAAAGAATGGCGAGAAGCTCGAGAATAGAGATCGAAAAAATTCAATGGCCAGAATTTTGAGCTTTGGATGCTTAAAATTGAAGATCTCCTTGTAGATCAAGAAAAATGGACAATAGTCTGTCTAGGTACCATTTTGATAGGTATGTCGATGGAATAATGGGATAAAAGCAAGATAAGAGGAAGGAGTATGATTTGAATTTGTCTTTGATATTTGGTATGGCTAAATGTCTCAGGTGAATATTCGACCAAGAAATTGTGGGAAAGCTAGCCAGCTTGTACCAGTAAAAATCCCTAGTAAATAAGTTGTTTCTCAGAAATATATTGTATATTTTGAGGATCAGTGAGGGCACTTCGGTGACTAAGCATTTAAATTCATTTAATACCATTATAAGATAGTTATATTCTATGGATATTAAAATCACTGAGGAGGATAAACGTATTATCCTATTATGTTATTTTCTAGAATCCTGGGATAGCTTAGTCATGGCTATAGGGAGTAATAAAAATACATTAGTGCTAGAATACATGGTTGTGTCTCTACTGTCAGAAGAAATGAGAAGGAAGAACATGGAAGGATCGACCAAATATTCTTTAGTGGTGAGAGGTCGACTCGTTGATAGAGATAAAGGAAAATTCTTCGGTAGAAATTCTAAGTCAAAGGGTAGAACTAAATACCCTGGTAATTCAACAAGAAGATGTTGGAAATGCGGTAAAGATGGGCATTACAAAAGGGACTGCAAGTCGAAGGAAATGGAATTCAGTAGAAGATCCAACAAGAAGCAGTCGACTGAGAGAAAGATGACTCCAGATAAACGGGGTGATGTGTACCTAGCATCGACCAATACACAATTGGATCAAGATGTTTGGTTGATCAACTTAGGAGAATCCTATCATATGACACCACATAGAGAATTTTTATGTGAATATGAACAATATGAAGGAGGAGACATGTTCTTGGGGGATGACTCGAAATCCAAAATTTTCGGATGAAGAAGAGTTCGACTGATACTGCAAGATGGGAGAAGTAGAACCCTTCCATGTGTGCTACACATTTCAAGTTTGGAAATAAATTTGATATATATCAATAAGATGAGTGATGCAAGCTTTCACACTCTATTTTAGAAGGATTCGTGCAAGATGGTCAGAGGTGCAATGGTCTTAATGAAAGGAGTTCATATTGGAACCCTATACAAGTTACTAGTGAGTGTCGACTCGAATGGATACAACAACATCATTTTTCCTAAAGTCGACTTGAATTCGACTTGACTCAACTCAAATCGGGCTGATTCGATTCAAACTGAATCAACAATTCATCATAAAGTTGACCCTACCATGCTATGGCACAAGAGGATGGGACACATAAGAGAAAAAGGACTTTGAGCTATGCATACCAAACGTATGGTTGAATATTTTCCTAAATGTAATTTAGAAGTAGACTTTTGTAAAAATTATATATATGGAAAACAAAGTTGGATGAGGTTCCCATCTAGAGTGACAAGGGAAATGGGATTCTAGAGTTGGTTCATAGTGATGTGTTTGGCCCTATTTCAGTGCCTTCACTTGGTGGATCCCTGTATTATGTCTCCTTCATAGATGATTTTTCTAGGGAAACATGGATATATTTCCCGAGGAAGAAATCAGAGGTTTTCAAGAAATTCAAAGAGTTTAAATATCTTGTAGAAAACCAGACTGATAAGAATATTAAGGTGTTGAGAATTGACACCAGTGGTGAATTATGTGGAAAATAATTTCATCAGTTCTGCAAGCAGTGTGCCATAGCATGCAAAATACCACAACAAATTGGAGTTGTTGTGAGAATGAACAAAACATTGATGCACAAGGCAAGGATCATGCTCAATGATGTTGGGCTCGCACAAGAATTCTTGGTGGAGGCAGTTGACACTACAAAATATATGTTGAATATGTCTCCTTCATCGGTGATAGTCAACATGAATCCACGTGAGGTATGGCCAGGTAAGAAGCCTTTAGTTTCACATTTCAAAGTATTCGGTTGTGATGCATTTGTGCATGTTCACAAGGAAAAGAGGAGAAAGGTGGGCAAGAATATAGTCAAGTGTATTTTCATTGGATACAAAGAAGGAATGAAAGTATATAATCTCTAGGATATTGCATCATGGAAAATAGTGTATAGTCAAGATGTGGTCTTCAGAGAAGTCGAAAGTAAGTCCGAGCCTCAAGAAATTGTTCATTAGAGAATAATCCAGAGAAGGTGCCCTTTGAACTAAGGAATGAAGAAGATGATTCAGATGAGACGACTGAATCAGAAGGAGGGATGGAACAACCAGCCCTGGTTGTAAGGATGTTAGAATGAGTAACAAAACCAGTTGAAAGGTATAGTCCACCCAAATTTCATTCTACATTTGTGTTAACCTCCACCAACGATGAGGCTAAGTCGATTAGGGAGGTAATTGACTCAACAAAGGGAAAATTTTGGAAGGACGCCATGGTCGAATATATGGAATCCTTGCACAGGAATGAAACATGGGACTTAGTCAAATTACCTAGTGGAAGAAATAATTTCGGTAAAAAATGGGTATTCAAAAAAAATATGAACACAACAGGTCAAGTCGAGAAATTCAAAGATCGACTAGTAGCGAAAGGATATTCCCAAGTCGAAGGAGTCGGATTTGGTGATATTTTTTCCATTGTTGAAAATTAACTTCCATTATAGTACTAATGTCTCTGGATGCATAACTTGGTCTAGATATAGAAAAAATGGATTTCAAGACAATATTCCTACATGGGGACTTGGAAGAAGAAATGTACATGAAACATCTTGAAGGATTTGTAGTAAAGGGAAAGAAATATTTGGTGTACAAACTGAAAAGATCCATTTATGGTCTAAAGAAATCACCAAGGATGTGGTACCAAAATTTTGACACATACATCCTTAGTTTGGGGTTTGTGAGAAGCAAATTTGATCACTGCATATACTCCAAAGAAGAAGGTGGGAATTTCATATATGTAGCATTGTATGTTGATGACATGTTGTTGATTAGAAACAACATGAACGTAATAAATGAGGTGAATAAGTATCTATCCTCCAAGATCAACATGAAGGATCTTGGTGTAGCGAAATTCATTCTAGGAATTAAGATTAAGAGAGATCGAGCAACTAGAAATATCTGGTTGAACCAGACGAGGTATATTGAAACAATCTTGAAACGTTTCAACATGCAGGATTGCAAACCTGTGAAGGTGTCAATTCCTATGGGAGCAAGGCTAACTAATGAATAGTGTCCAAGGACACAAGAAGAAATAGAGGACATGGCACATGTTCCCTATGTAAGTGATGTTGGTAGTCTAATGTATGTGATGGTATGCACTCGACCAAACATTTCCCATGTAGTGAGAGTGTTGAGTACATACATGTTGACACCTAGGAAAGAGCACCAGACAACTGTCAAGAGAGTATTCAGGTATTTGTTTGGAACAAAATATTATGTTATATTCTACCAAGGAAAACCTGGAGGTGATAGTGAATTAAATTTACATGGCTTTGTTGACACTGACTGGGTTGGAGATCTGGATCAACAGAGGTCGACCAATGGATATGTGTTCAAAATGTTTGGTGCAGCAATCAGTTGAATGATTAAGCTATAGTAGTTCATATCCTTGTCAAAAAAAGAATTTGAATAAATGGAAACTACTCATGGAAGTAAAGAAAAAGTATGGATGCAAAGGTTGTGTTCAAGAATTGGGTTTAAGCAGAGAGTTATGAAGACAAGTTGCGACAGTTAAAGAAAAATATTTTTGGCAAAGAACCTTACTTATCATTATAAGACTAAGCACATTCATGTACAATACCATTTCGTGAGAGACATGGTGGAAAGAAAGAAGGTGTTGTTGGAGAACGTAGACACATTGGAAAACATAACAGACTCTTTGACCAAGTCTGTGAGTGTTGTGAATTTCTCTTGGTGAAGAGAGGTAATGGGCATTGTTTCCCTGGGTTTGTGAACAAGAATGTTAGGTTTTTATATTCTTTGCAGTGAAATTTTAGTCAAGTTGGATCGAATGGAAATCGAAGGTCGAGGTGGTTCGACTGGGTAAAGGCGAATTCGAAGATATCAACAGCAAGTCAAAGGTCGAGGTGTTTCAATCGGGTAAAGTTGATGATCCGGATTTAGGAATGGAATGAACCGATTAATAGATTGAATACAATAAACATAGAGATATGGAGAACAACACAGATATCCAGTGAACAATATCTTTTGTTGAATAAATGAAATAGGATCAAACTGTAAAACTACAGAACTAAAGCAACGTGCTCAAATGGTGAGCATATTTGAGAAGAGATGTGTCTTCTACATGCATCTATATGAGTAGAATGACTATAATGAGTATCCAGAGGCATTTTGAACATTATTCATGAATTCTAAAACCCTAGACATCAAAAAACCTAACCCTAGGAGATGAAACGCCAAACGTCATGTAGGCCCCAATGGGTAAGTTGGTACCTCAACTTTCCAGGGTCGTAAATTTTGTATACGACCTTCGTTTTAGGCATGTGATAGCCCATTGGAAAGGTATTTTTGAGAACTACACAACACGCCATCAAAATTTGGCTTTGTCTATAATTTGACCATGGCAAGCCAAAAAAAAACATTGTTTAAGGCCCCAAAACAACCCTAGAAGTACAAAGAGATGTGATGACATGAAAACATCCAAAATAAGTCAGTTGGATTAGGTGGGAGGCTACCAGTCTCCACCTGGAATATGTTTAGGGATTCAGACAACCTTGAAAGTGTAGAACCCACAATTACAAAGAAGTATAGAAGAACATGTTGAACTAAAAACTGTCAAGAGTAGTCAGTTGGAATAGGTGGGTGGCCACCAATATCCACCTTGATCATTCCTCCCTGCTTAGGAAGCCATGGTCTCCATTGCATTGAGTTCCCCCATTGGATGAGGAAAATTATGTTGAAGTTGGCCCTGGGTGAGCCACTTGCCTTGGTGTAGGAGTTTCCCTGCCTTGACGAACCGATAAAGTTGGATCCTCTGCTGGTGAGTTCCCTTGACCTGTGTGTCCACTATTTGATTAGTGGATTCATGTTCCATGAAGTCATGGTTGAGCTCGATTGGTTTTAGTTATTCTTTGATCTCTGAGGTGTCCAATAATGATGGAAAATATGGTCAAAGGAGGTCCACATTGAACACTAGGTGCAAGACAAGGAAGGGTGGAGTGTTGAGCTCAAAATTATTGCTACCCACAACCTTGGTGATAGTGTAAGGCTGGTATAAAAGTGGGTGGAGCTTTCAATGGGGCCCTGTAAGACGCTCTTTCTACAAATGTAACCAGACCTTGTCTCCCACATGAAACTATTGTGATACCCTATGTTGATCATGAAGTTGCTTGTACTTAGCATTCACTTTATGCAAAATATCATGGACCTATTGGAGGAGGTGATGAATCCGCTCAATGAATCTGATGGCTTTGTCGATATCATACTAAACATGGGAAGATTATGTCTATGGGGTTGCAAGAGTTAGTGCAACATCAATGGGATCCAAGGGTTGGAATCCCATCCCTACCAGAAATGGGATATGGTCAGTGGAACTATGGAGAGCCTTGTTGTAACTATGTTGAACACAAGGGAGACTATCATCCCATGTATGTGGATGATTAGAGTTGTACATGTGTAGGATGTGAAAAATCATCTGATTGTCGACCTATGTTTGGCCATCAGTTTGGGGGTGGAAAGAACTGGATTTAGTGAGCTTGGTGTCCAATAGTGATTAGATACTCGACAAAAATGTGTTGAGGAACCTGTTGTCCTGGTCGGAGATTATGGTTTGTGGTATCCCAAAATGGACCCATAATCATTCGAAGAATATCTTGACAGTATATGTCGTTGTGATGTTCTTCTTGCAAGTTGTGAGGATGGCCATCTTCGAAAACCAATCAACTACCAAAAATAAACAATCATTGCCTTGCTTGGTGGATGGAAGGTCAGACATGTAATCCATCGAGATGGATTCCCAAGGCTTCTCGGGAGTAGGAAGAGGTGTGTATAATCCTTGCTTCTTGATGGTTGTATTGGCAATGGCACAGGCAGTGCAAGATCTGATATACTTGTTGACGTCTTGTTGAAGTTTTGACCAATAAATTTTTTTCTATAGAATGGCCACAGTTTTCTCCACACTGAAATGTCCTGCCATCTGACTATAGTAAGATTCCCAAATCATCTTTGCATGCTCACTTGCAAGATCACAGAGATGGCCTAGATGGCATAACAATTCATCCTAGATGTGAAAATCGGTGACATTCACGCATGTACCCAAGAGTTGATAGGTGGTGATGAAGTTCATATCTCGTTGATAAAGTTGGGGCCACTCAGATGCCTCATGTCCAGAAGAATGGAGCATGGTGGTGAGTGCAGCTACGAGATGTCGACTGAGGTAGTCATGAACATGATTTGTGCTCCTTGTCTTATACTTGATGTTGATATGGAACTGTTGCAGGTAGGTGGACCACTTCTGATGGTGGTCATTCTGTAACTTCCCCTATGTATGTATGAACTACATAGGTTTTTCATCATTGTGGATGATTGTATCATTTTCCATAATGCAGTGTTTCCATTGACAACAGGCTTATACAATGGAATACATTTCCTTGTCATAGGTGGGGTATTTTTGGATAGTATCTAAGAGTGTCTCACTATGGTATGCCACTAGACAACCGTGTTGAGTGAGAAATGTGCCTACAACGTAGTCAGATGCATCAGTCTCAATATCGAATGGTTGTTGCAGATCAGGTAAGGAGAGTATTGGAGTTGAGCATAATAAATGCTTAAGATCATCAAATGCTCGTTGTGTTTCCTTCCCCCACACGAAATTTACCTTGACACCACCCTTGGTCACTTGGTTGAGGGCCCATGCAATATGGTAGAATCCCAACACAAACCGTCGATAGCAGTTGGCCAACCCAAAGAAGCTCTGAAGTTCGGTTAGTGTCATTGGGGCTGGCCAGTCACGGATGACTTGGATATTAGTTGGATCAACATGTACCCCATGCTCATCAACAATGTAGCCCAAGTATTGGACCATTTTCATGCCAAAGGATCATTTTTCCAATTTGGCATATAGTTTTTGCTGTCGTAGAGTGCTCAAAACCTGTTGAATATGTTGCATGTTCTCCTCCCAAGTTCTGTTGAAGACGAGGATGTCATCCAAATATACCACCACAAAATAGTTGGTGAATGGTCTCAATACATCATCCATCAATCTCATGAAAGTGGTTGGTGAATTTGTTAAGCCAAAGGGCATGACTAGCCATTCGAGGAGACTTTCTTGAGATTTGAAAGTTGTCTTCCATACATCAGTTGGTTCGATGGGAACCTGGTGGTAGCCAGACTTTAGGTCAATCTTGTTGAAGAATTCCCCCCCCCATTGAGTTGG
Source organism: Picea sitchensis (assembly GCA_010110895.2). Classification (NCBI taxonomy): domain Eukaryota; kingdom Viridiplantae; phylum Streptophyta; class Pinopsida; order Pinales; family Pinaceae; genus Picea; species Picea sitchensis. Next base: position 243,750 of record SNQJ01S0034631.1, read on the forward strand.
TCAAGAAGGTCATAAATTCTAGGAATTGGGTACCGATTCCTAACTGTGATTTTGTTTAATTCTTTGTAATCAATGCAAAGCCACCAGTTCTTGTCCTTCTTCTGCACTAGTACAATCAAGATTCTGCAAGGGGAGGAGCTAGTTTTGATGTTCCCATTTTGAATAAGTTATTGGATCTGACGCTTGATTTCGTCATTTTCCATCAATCAGCAATGATAGACTGGTCCATTAGGTATAGGTGCACTGGGGGTTAGATCAATTGTATGCTTGACTTGGTAGTGTGTTGGTACCCCAGTGGGTGAGGAGAATATGTCTCTGTACTCTTCCACAATGTCATCTGCTTGCTTCTATTTCAAATAGAGGCTCTTTGTAGAGGCCACAGTTGTGGCGACGACCTTTTTCTTACTATCAGCATGGATCACAAAGAATACAAGCTTCTTGATCTTTGAAATGAACTTACTACATTTCTTAGCAAATATTAAAGAAATAGCGGTAGGCGGTGTTACCTCTTGTATCCTATACAATTGTCTACCCAAAGTAATAATAACACTGTGAGGTATATATTCATACACAGCATGGCGCTTCCACAAATATGGTTTTCCTAGAAGAACATCACAAACTTCAAGGGGATAAATATCACACAATACCTCATCTTTGAAAGGCTTGATGTCGTAGGGAAGACGAAACTATTGGCTGACACAGAGATCTCTTCCTTAATGAATCCATCCGATGGTGTAGGTATGTGGGTGCAATGTCATCGGCAGGTCCAACCGCTTGATAAACTCTGCTGAGATCAGGTTCTTCTAACTGTCGCTATCGACAATGAAATGAAGCGGGACCCCCTTTACCCACATCTGTGAGTGAAAGAGGTGTACCCCTTCCTATGGTTCTTCTGGTTCACTTCGATGGAATTTGGTGGTAGTGAAAATGGAATTGGGTTCATCATCGATAATCTGCTTCCCTCCTTCTGAATATGATTCGAAGTCAGAATCAACCTCTGACTTAGAATCCTTCAGTTCAGCCACAAGTGACTTCTTGGAGTGGCATTCTTCGGTGTTGTGCCAAGGGATTTTATGGTATTCACACAATTTTCCCATGTCCTTCTTTGACTTCTCATTACCCTTCTTGTGTTGCATCTTGGAATGGTTTTCCTGAGAGTGGCCATCTTTGTTCTATCCCTTGTTGTGTGGGTTGGGGATGTCTTTGACCTGCTTCAGCTCTAAGGAGTTTGCAAATCCAAAATCTCACCTCTTCTTCTTGAATTTCTGCTTGATCTTGACATCATATCTATAATTCGTACCCAATGATGTGATGCCCAGAAAATCCATTTATGTTTGAATGTATCTATGCAAAAAAAAATTGTATTTTCAGATTCTTTGATACCTAATTTGGTGCGTAGGGTATGGAAAATATTGGTTAAATATGGTATTGTCTAGTCCCTTTCATGACGCAGGGTGGTCCATCTGGTGTACTGGTCCTCGTATCTTCCAACAAGGTATTATTGTTCTTTAACGACATCCTGGAAGGAATCCCATGTAGGGTTGACCGCAAATATTGTAGATTATAAAAAAGAATGTGTTGAACTAAAAAACGTCAAGAGGAGCCATTTGGAATAGGTGGGTGGCCACCGATATCCACCTATATCATTTGAAGTAAAAGATATCGACAACAATTCAAAGAGGTAAACTGACAAGAGGTCGAAAGGTGGGTGTGTGGAAACCAACTTAAGACTAAATGAAGGTCAAATGGTAGTCAACTGGTAATCCGACTTGGTAGTCGACTGTAACAAAATCCTGAGATTCATGAGATTTGTAGCCAATGATCTACATGGATCTGTAACCATTTTTGGAACCTTTTCTTTATGGTTTTACCTACTGTAAATCCTATAAAGAAGGCTTATTTTAATGTTGTAAAATCTAATCTTGAATCAATAATCATAGAGGTTGTTGGTCATGCAAATGTAATCCGAATTGGTTGCAGGGTTGTTCTTGTGTAAAGCAAGAAGGTATGATGTTTGTTGTGTCTTAGGTGTGGACCAAGGTTAGACATGTAACCTTTTATTCTTAATGAATATGAACAGAAGAGAGTAGAACGCTCAAGGAAAATTTGGTTTTCTCGGTTTGGGTTTCCAGGGTAAAATCTCTATGTACTTTGTGTTTGTTGTGTAATTTACTTTCTTGTTTAAATTTGTGTTCCTCTCTTCTCCTAGGTTTAGTGTGGAATTTTTTCTCATTTTCTAACATAATATATGAACTAGATACCATCAACCAAGGTTTAAAGAGAAGGATGTCCCAAAAATTGCACTCAAGATGTGATTTGGAAATTATGAATATATAGTGGTACCCTTTGGGTTAACCAATGTACTGGTAGTATTTATAAGTTTGATGGATGGAATGTTCTAGAAGTTCCTTGATAAATTTGTAGGGGTGTTTCTTGATAATATTATTATATATTCATGAACACCAAAATAGAATGAGGAATATTTGAGGTTGGTTTTGTAGTGCCTTAGGAAGCATAAGATATATACCAAACTCTCTAAGTGTTCATTTTTAAAGTCTGAGATCCATTATTTTGGGTATATCATTACCAGACATGGGATTGTTGTAGATACAACAAATATCGAGCTTGTGGTGGATTGTCCAATAACCACCAATGTACATGAGGTGCATAGTATCATGGTTTTGAATAGGTATTAACTAATTTTTTTGTAGGGTTTCTATGAAATCATTAATCCCATTACTAAGTTACAAAATAAAAACTAGGAGTTTGTATGGATATAAGTAATGTCCCTAATCTGAACCCTTTGTAATTGTACATAGAGGATGGTGAGCAATTGGTACCAATTGTAAATGTAAATGTACATATAGGATAGTGATTCATTAGCACCAAGTTTTGGTTTTGCGTACACCTGAGTAGTGCGTAAGGTTTGTTATCAAAGAAAGGGTGTGCATATTTAATAGTGATGTGTAAACCTGGCTAAGTGTGCATGGTTGCACATCAAAGGAAGGTTGCACACATTTCATTGTATTACACGCACTTGAGTAAGTGCATGGGGATTACCTTGAAGTGTGCATCAAGACGAATTATATATATATAAGGATGTATATCTATTTGAGGCTAGAGAGCTTGTGTGGTTTTGATGTTGGTGAGCCCAGACACAAATAGGCTAGTGCACCTATCCTTGTAAAATGTAATCACACCCAAGTTATCAATTATATCACATCATTGCATATAGACAAATCAGACGAAAAGAGATGGGGGGGTAACTCCACCAAAAAAGGGAAAAGGGGGGGAGGCTTAAGTCCTAGAAAATATTTTATTAATATTTCTCAAAAGTGTAACTTATGGATATTTATTTATCCTAAGTTTCAGAGGGATGGGAATGAGTCACCAAGTGGATAAATCTAGTTCTAAAGGTGACAAGTGCCCATTTTAAGGCATGCAATATATATTGTTGGATTAGTGTAATTTGCGGATTCTTTTTTAGAGTCATTCATTTCTCATGTGTAGAAGGGGTCGAACCATCTCCGAAAGGACAACTATTACCTTATCTGTAGAGAAAATCTTGTAAATGGGTTTTCTTTATTATAACCAGAGTTTTTTTGCAGAAGAGGTGGGTTGTCAGACCTATGATCATTCTCTCCAAGTGAGAGATTTGTTGTCGAAGAGGTGGGTTTTCAGGCTCATGAGAATTCTCTCCATGTGTTAGTTTTTTTAGGAAATGTTCCCTCGTGCATTGGGCATCCATTGTAGGGATATGAGACTTATTGTCTGGCATGTTTCTAGAACCATGGAAGGGAAGTGGGGAAGTCGAAGGAATGTTGAGCGAAAAAGGGGCACACTTCCTTGAGTGGAACAAGCATGTGAGGAATGAGAGACTATAGTCTAGTGGCATCTTGGACTGAACAATTCTATTGATTGACATACCTTCGCCTAGCATTAGGAACCTTTTTTCCCTGGTGGAGTTAAGCCCCAGCTCGGGGGTGACCTGTTGCTGAAAGCATATGAGCAATAAGGTACATGGTTGGGAGGAACATCTGATTTATGTACACAATTGGTGACTTCTAATAAAAGATAAGTGTCTTTCTGTGCTTGTCTCATTTGTTGTGTGCTTAATTATATATGTTTAATATGGGTTTAATTCTTGTATTTTATTTCATATAATTAATTGTTGTTCTTATGTATAATGTTTCTTGCATATGTATGTGTGGTGTTGATATTCAATATTTGTAGTTGTGCATGAGTATGACAGTTGTTATTAGTTATTTTTATTAATTTAACCTTATGATAATGGTCATGAGTCTTAGAGGTGAAGTAATAATGGTTGTGTGTGCAGGGAAATACTTTTTGTGCATAAGATGTTGGATTCAGTTGTGCGAACAGAGAAGCAGTCCACGCGCACAAGGAAAACAGAACTGGCGTGTGAAACCAAAATGGTTGTGTGTGCAGTAGAGATAACATGTTTAGAGTGTATTACGTCCACAATAATGTTGTGTGTTAAGTATGTTTGTGCATGCAATTTTATTGTGTTACTTACATTGTTATAAATTGTGTCAGAAGAGGAAATTTTGGGTGGCACCACTCAGCTTGGAGTTGAGTGTGTTACTTCAAGTATTTTTGCACAGACTAATGTTATAAGGTATAATATGCTCACTAGATTTTGGAGTAGCATTGATTAGTAGTAAGTTGGGTAACATTACAGATTGATATCAAAGAATTTTGGTAATGGGGATGTTACAGTATGGTATCAGAGCAGTTTAGTAACGAGGATGTTCATTATGGTATCAAAGCATTTTGGTAACAAGGATGTTACAGTATGGTATCAGAATATTTTGGTAACGGGGATGTTACAGTATGGTATTAGAGATGCAGTTTCAACACTGAGCCTACATTAGCCATGTCTCTACTTAAGTTAAAAAAATTAGACTGGTAAGTAGTCGAATTTGGAATTACAATGCGACCACGACACACCTAAAATAAGAATGTGTAAGTGTGTGCACTAAATTTTGGACATTGTTGGGTGTGGTACTGGAAATGGGTATTAAACAATGGTGCATGGGTGTGCACACTAAAAAAATTTGGGCTTCACGAAACAAAAATGGTGTTGTGTGCATAATACTGATACGAGATCTATATGTTAAATATTGACATCATGCATTGGTACGTGTTGAATACCAGTGTGTGTATGGGATTCAGAATAAATTAAGGAAGAGTAAAAGGGTATTTGGATGAATTCCAAATGACCATGATAAATTGCGCAAGACTCAGGATTGTGTAGGGGAGCATTCATTGGGAAAGTATTTGACAAAGGAGTCAAATTATTCACCCAAGAAATCAAAAGAAAGGATTCTGACAAAAAGGTGCAAAGTTTTAATGAAGTTGTTGCATGAATTCGTCTAACACATCTTATTTCCTGCACATTTTTCAGAATTAACAGTGATTAGAGAAAGACAACATCAGTGCAGAAAGTCAAAAGTCATGGAAGATGCACAAAGAACTTATACTAGCCATGATGATGAATTCATATATTTGTATGTCAGTTTGGGTGTTGATGGTACAGAATCCAAGGAGGAGTGCATAAACTTGGTAGAAACCATAAAGGGACTGCAAAAATATTTCCAAAGCTATAAAGTTGATAATGGAAGGCTTATGAAATCCAAGGAGTAGCAAGATGACTTCAATATTAAGTTGATGCAAATATTGGATAGAATATAAAATAAAATGGATAAGGAGGTAGAGTCAAGTAGGTCAAGAAGTCACAGGTCTCATGATGAGAAGAAAAAAGAAAAAAGAAGTGTTGATAGGCATCATCACCACTCACCAAAGTATTCATTTAGGAAGCATGCAGTAGATCAAGTCCATCTCCTGTCAGACAGCATAAGAGAAGAATTGGGGTGGATGAGATACAAGAAGAAATCAATAAGATCAAGCCTCCTACCTTTGATGATGAGCACAAGAAGGATGAAGATGTGGAGACTTGGATGTTGGGTATGAGAAATTATTTCCAGGTGCATAATTATTTTTCACATGAAGAAGGGAGAATCATTATCTATCATCTAAAAGGAAAATAATCAATGTGGTAGGATCAATTTGTTCAAGTGAAACACATTAATGAATTACTTGGAGGGAGTTCAAGAGGTATTTTCAAAACAAATACTTAACCAAGAGATACTATGACAAGAAAATGAAGGATTTCTTTGAACTCAATATTGGGAGTATGACAATAGATGAGTATGAAAGAAGATTCTTATATTTGTTTAAATATGTCGCATTCATCAAGGATGAGCAAGTTAAAATTCAAAGGTACCTAAGTGGGTTTCCCTCATTTATTAGTGACAAGATACAATATGATGACCCCAAGACATTGGAGGAAACCATAAGGCGCGCTAAATTTCATTATGATCAGCAAAGGGGAAGACCAACTTTCCAAAAGGATTGGTAAGACAAGACGAAAAACAAGGTGGAACAGAGGAAGAAGGGGACTAAGTCATCATTTTTCAGAAATACTATGCAAGGACATCCAATTCTCAAGGAGACCAGAATGACAGAAATAGTGGGAGAAAAACCAAGGCAACAACCTATTCAATGTTGGGGTTCGGAGGAGATCATATGTGTAGAGATTTCCCTCAAAGAGGTCAAAAATCTAGGACTACGCACAGTGTACAAAATTTTTTGACAGTTGAATACATGAGAAGAAATGTACCAAGGATTTACGCAGCCCTGGATAACAAGAAAGTTGAGTATTATTTGCACATGATTGAAGTGGAAGGTAATATTAATAACCAACCCATTTCTATTTTAATTGATTCAAGAGCTATTCATATTTATCTATATCGGAAAATGGTGGAAATATTTCAATTGCCAAGAAACAAGCTTGAAAAACCTTGGTTAGTGTAGTTAGCTACAGGAGAAAAAAGGAAAATTAATGAGATGGTGAAGGAATGTCCAATGGAAATGAATGTATTACGCAAAAAATATGATTTGAATATCATACCTTTGGGCTAGTATTATTGCCTCATTGGTATGGATTGGTTGGACCAACATCATGTCATTCTAAATTGTTACAATAAGGCATTTACTTAATTGGATGAGGAAGTAAAATTAAGAGCAGTCCAAGGCATTCCATGATATGTAACTATTAGAGAAGTTGCATCCTTTTAATTGAAGAAAAGATACAGGAAAGGATGTCAAGTATTTGAAATGCACATGGAGGAGGAACCTAAGGATAAAGTGTCAAATGTTGAATACTACACAATACTGAAATAATTTGAGGATGTATTTAAAGAGATATCAGGGTTTCCATCGAAAAGAGATATGGTTTTCTCTATAAATATGATTCTTGGAGCAGTACGCATATCCAAGACTCCTTATAGGATGAGTATGCCAAAGTTGAAGGAATTGCATATGAAACTTGAAGAGATTATGAAGAATGGGTATATATGCCCAAGTGTGTCACCTTGGGGTGCTCTAGTAATGTTCATGAAAAAGAAGGATTGTACGTTCAGGATTTGTATTGATTTCAGGAAGTTGAACAAAGTAATTGTAAAGAACAAGTATCATTTTCCAAGGATAGATGACCTCTTTGATCAGATGAGGGGTGCACAGATATTTTCAAAGATTGATCTCAGATATGGATATTACCAAGTGAGAATTAAAGAAGAAGACAACAACAAGACTACCTTTAGAGTGAGATACAGACATTACGAGTTCACAATGGTGTCATTCGGGTTGTCAAATGCACCAGTTGTCTTCATGTGTTTGATGAATGGAGTTTTTAGGAATTACTTATATAAGTTTGTCATTGTATTTCTGGATAATATACTTATTTACTCAAGTTCTGAAGAAGAGCACGAGTAGCACTTGAGGATGGTGCTTCAAGTATTGAGGGAGCATAAACTTTATGCAAAGTTGAGCAAGTGATGATTTTTCTAGCGATGGATTCATTATTTCGGTCATATAATTCACAAGGAAGGAATAACTATGGATCCGAAAAAGATAAAATCCATTGAGGAATGGTCGACACCAAGAAATGTCATAGAGGTGAGGTCCTTCATGGCACTTGCAGATTGTTACATAAGGTTTATTTAAGGCTTCTCAAAGATTGTGCATCCAATCACATCCTTGCAAAAGAAACGTGCACAATTTTAATGGACTTTGAATTGTGTAAGGATTTTTCATCACTTGAAGAGTTTGTTGACAAATACACCAATTTTAAGAATTGTTAATTCAGATGTAGACTTCATTGTGTGTATGGATGCATGCAAGGAAGGGTTCAATGGCGTCCTTAGTCAGAATGGCAATGTGATATGTTATGAATCAAGAAATTCAAAAGAGAATGGCGGGCTCTATGTTACTCATGACTTAGAATTGGTAGCCATGGTGCATTCCTTGAATATGTGGTAGCATTATCTCATGTGTAAAAGATTTATGCTAAGAACATACCATAGTGGTATAAAGTATATGTTTGGACAACCAAGTTTAAATTCCAGACAAAGAAGGTGGTTAGAATTCCTCAGTCAGTATGACTTTGACATAAATAATATTAGATGAAAAGAGAACAAGGTGGTTGATGCACTCAGCCTGAGGGTGCATGAAATGCATGCTACAACCATTATCATGTACAAATCATATTTGTGTGACAAAATTTTATAAGTTTTCAAATCAGAGCAGCGTTATGTGGACATAAAGGAAAATTTACAGCAAGGTATTTTGCAGTGGAAATTTGAAGGTTATGAGCTAAAAGAGGATGGAATCCTCATGCATAGGTGTAGAACCCATAGAGAGTTTAAAGTGGGTGACCATGTGTTCTTGAAAGTAAAATCCAGGCACAATTCCCTGAAGTTGGGAAATTGTTCTAAGTTGGAAACACGCTACTATGGACCATTTTAAATCCTAGAGAGGATTGGTCTTGTTGCATATATGCTTGCATTTATTGCATCCTTTTGCATTCATAATGTTTTCCAGGTATTATTGATTAAAAATTACATGCATGATACTAATCATATTGTTGATTGGCATGTGATCCAGGTGGAGCCACAAGATGATTTCTGAGTGCAACTGGTTTGCATATTGGATCAGAAAATCAAACAACTTCGAAATCGAGCCATGGAGCTAGTAAAGGTCCAATGGACCTGGTATGGTCTTAAGGATGCAAATTGGGAGTGCAAGGATGCTATGTTGGTAGAGTATACGCATCTTTTTGAAGAGTTTTGAAATTTTGTATGTACATGTGTATATAATGCACTGAGGACAATGCATAAATAATGAGGAGAGGAATGTAATGTACCTAATTTGAAATCTGTGTAATTGTACCTATAGATTTTTGAGTCGTTGGTACCAATTGGAAATGTAAATGTACATATAGTTTGGTGATTCGTTGGCACCAAGTTTGTAAAATGTAATCACAATCAAGTCACTAATAATATCGCATCACTTCGCATAGACATATCGGAAGAAAAGAGATGGGGGGATAACTCCACCATAAAAGGGAAAAGGTGGGGGGACTTAAGTCCTAGGGAATATTTTATTAATATTTCCAAAAAGTGTAATTTATGGATATTTATGTATCATAAGTTCTCGAGGGATGGGAATGAGTCACCAAGTGGGTAAATCTAGTTCTGAAGGTGACAAGTGTCTGGGATTCTTTTTGGGAGGAGTCATTCATTTCTCATGTGCATAAGGGGTAAAACCATCTCAGAAAGGATGATTATTACCTTATCTACAGAGAACATCGTGTAAATGGGCTTTATTTATTATAACCAAAGTTTTTTTGTCGAAGAGGTAGGTTTTTAGGCCTGTGAGAATTCTCTCCAAGTGAGATATTTGTTGTCAAAGAGGTGGGTTGTTAGGCCAGTGAGCATTCTCTTTGGGTGAGATATTTGTTGGGATTTTTTCTCTAATGCATTGGGAATTAGTTGCAGGGATCTGAGACTTCCTATATGACTTGTTGTTGGAACCCTAGAAGGGAAGTGGGGAAACCGACGAACTATTGAGAAGAGAAGGGCCACACTTCCTTGGGTGGAAAAAGCATGTGGGGAATGAGATATTTTAGTCTAGTTGCAGCAGTGGAACCTTGGAATGAACAATTCTATTGATTATCATACCTTAGCTTGGAATTAGGAACCCTTTTTCCCTTATGGAGTTAAGCCCCAGCTTAGGGGTGACCTGTTGTTGAAATTATATGAGAAACAAAGTCTATGGTTGGGAAGAATGTCTGAGTTGTGTAAATTTTTTGAACCTACACATAATAGATCTAGCTAAACAATAATACACACATTTGCAGAGATAATTTGAGAAATAAGAAGAAGGAGAGAATGAATGAAAGAATTCTCACTAACCGTTATGAGTAATGAATAATTTACACATGATATAATTTGTATAACTCAATGAGTACGCACTGGAGGAGAACCAATGCACCATAGTGGTGTTCTAGAGTGATCTGGACACACACCAGGCAGTTACGGGGGTGAATTTCCACCTAGTCTAGTCTCTCAGGTAGTTACGGGAGTGAACTACCACCTAGTTAAGTTAATTAGTCAACTAATCTTTAGTTAACTGACTGAACAAAGGGTAGTAAGGAGTTAACTCAGGGAATCAAGGGTAATTCTCAAGTCTGGTGATGATACCAAAGCAAGGTCGAATTATCATGGTGATCATCCCAATGTTGCATGGTGACAAAACTAATGCAACATCTAAACTCAACTCAACTAGTCAAACTAAAGTTTCAACTGAAAGAGAATATTCTTTGGGTGGAATATTATCCCCTAAAATATAGGATACTGGATAATGACTAATTATGACTAATAAACAAGGAAAAACCTTAGGAAAAATAAATCCTAGGTGTGTGTGAAGTAACTCCAACACCCCCCCTGAACATCACTATGGTGAAAATAAAGAATGGATCCCAGCAACGAGGCCATGTTAGGTACCCAAATACAAAATATACACTGAAATAAAGTGAGGAAAGAAGGAAAAAATCATGGAGAAAACCCCCCATCAAGGTACAGTGTATGTAAAAAGAAGAACTACAGTTGCTAGGCAACTGTGTCCTTCAATCCAAGACAACTTAGTAGAGAATGGAGTTCCTGCTCAATGAAGGTCTTGGTGAAGATGTCTGCCATCTGTTCTGCTGAAGGACATAACTGTAAGTTGATGATCCCCTTGTGTACTAATTCCCAGATGTAGTGAATGTGGATCTCGATCTGCTTCGTCCGCTGCCTATGAACTATATCTCTGCAGAACTTCAGAGTGCTATGGTTGTCACACTAGATGACGATCAGCCAATGAAACTAAATTCCCAACTAAGTGAGAAAATGGTGTAGCCACATAAATTGAATGGTTATTTTAACTACCCCCATGTACTCTTCCTCAGTTGAAGATAGAGAAATGGCATCTTGCTTCTTGCTCGACCAACAGATAGGCCCAGAACCAAGACTGAGTGAGTAACCAAATGTGGACTTGCGATCATTGTTATCGCCAACCCAGTCAAAATCAGTAAACCCGATGAGATCTAATGTAGAGTCTGTTGCATAATGAATCCAAAAGGTGATGGTTCCCTGTATGTATCGAAGGATACGCTTTGTAGCCTTCCAATGTAGATCATGCAGCTCCTGCATGAACCTAGAAACTACGCCAACTGCATAGGAGAGATTTGGTCTCGAGTATGTGAAATACAACAAGATCCCCACTAGTTGTCTGTACAGTGTGTTGTCAACCAGTGGAGTCTCCCCACCATCCTCAAGTTTGACTCCTGATAGTAAAGGAGTCGGAGCAGACTTGTAGTCTGTCATGTGAAATATCTCAAGGAGATCTCGTGCATACTTGGCCTGAGACAGTTTGATGCTTGATGCATCTTGATTGATATCGAGTTCAAGGAAGAAGTGTAGAGAACCCATTTTCGTCATCAAAAACCTATCATGTAAAATCCTTTTGACTACAGCAATCGCTAAAGTCGAGAAACCAATGATCAACAAATCATCAACATACAAAACTAAAAGTAGAAGTGAATCAACCATCCTCAGCATGTAGACATTTGGGTTTGATTTACAATGTACAAGGTTTTGTTACAACAGGTAGGAGTCCATCTTGGCATACCATGTCCTTAGGGCCTGCCTGAGTCCATAAAGAGACTTCTTCAGTCGACAGACCAAATATGATTCCTGCATAAATCCCTAGGGTTGATCCATTTATATCTCCTTAGAGAGATCATCATGAAGAAATACATTCTTCATGTCCATCTGATGGACTTCCCATCCCTTTTCTTCCGCAATGGCAAGTGCCAATTGTATGGAATCCATGTTCGCTACTGGAACGAAGGTGTCATCATATTCAATACCATGAACCTGCTGAAAGCCTTTGGCAACAAGCCTAGCTTTGTATCTGCTAATTTGTCCATCTGCTGTGCTCTTGGTCTTCTAGACCCATCTGCATCTGAAAATTTTCCTCCCAGAAGGAAGGGCAACCAGATCCCTAGTCTAGTTCTCAAGGAGGGAGTTGTATTGCTCCTGCATGGTGGATTCCCAAAAGGGATTTCCAACATCCTCTCTATAAGACTTTGGATCTGAATACAGAACCAAGAAAATATGCCTATAGGGCAATGGTTTAGTGGCAATGAGTGCAACAGGAGTCTCCTTGAAATCAGATCGAGTCCTCCAGCTAGTATTGGCTATATCACCAACAAGATCCCCTGCATCATGATGAGTAGTTTGTGCCCACTTGGGCCTCTACTCTGGCTTTGCAACTACATCTGTATGCTCTGACTCTGCATCTGACTATACTGACTCTGAATCTGAATCATCTGAGTCCTCTGAATTAGAACTCTCATCTGAAGAAGAGTTGACATGTGCATGCTCATCATCCTAGACAAGTGGAAGAGTGAAGGTGTCTGCATGTGGCTGTTGAGGTGCACGCAAGACACTTTCCTCGAATTGGACACTTCGCTCAATGATGAACCAGTCCGAGGAAAGGTCAATAAGCCTATATCCCTTCACATCGTTGAGGTAGCCAACAAAAATGCACTCAGTTCTCTGTGGATCAAGTGCCTTCCTCTTTTCACAGGGTATCCAAGCCCATGCACATGAACAAAAAATGAGAAAGTGGGTCACTTCCGGTTTGAGGCCACTCCAAGCCTCGTAGGGGGTATTATCCTTGACATATCCATGGGGAGATATTTTTTTATGTATGTTGCACAATTAAGTGCTTCAGTCCATATTCTCTGTGGTAGTGACTTTGCATGCAGCATGCAAGATGCCATCTCCTTTACAAATCTGTTTTTCTGCTCAGCAACTACGTTTTTTTGCGGAGTATAGGGAACTGTGTGCTTCAACTGAATCCCTACCTCATGGAAAATATTATGGATCTCATTATTTACATATTATCCCTTGCTATTAGTTCAGAGGAGTTTGATATTCTTTTTAGACTGTGTCTCAACCAGGGATTTGAAATCTTTGAGGTGTTGAAAGACCTCAGATTTTTTCCTGAGAAAGTAGATTCATGTAAAACGTGAGAAATCATCAACAAAAATGAGAACAAACCTCTCTTTGTTGATGGATGGATGCATAAAAGGAACCATAAGGTCATTGTGTATCATATCTAAAGGTGTGGAATCTCGTTGAGACTTTCCTTTGTCAAATTTCTCTTGAGGGTGTTTTCTGAGAACACATCCCTCACATACTCCCTTGGAGAAATGGATGTCTGGTAGACCATCAACCAATATTTACTTGCTAAGTTATTGCATGTATCTTAAATTCAAATGTCCAAACTTTTCGTGCCATATCCTACTACTTTCGTCAACATGACTAAGCAGTAAAGAAGAATCAGGTTCAATGAATTCAGAAAATGTATACAATCTAGACTGATGATTTGCCTCACCGGTGGAAACCTTGGAGTTGGTTTGCATGTCATATATGTCCACAGAATTTGGTGTGAATATGACTTCTTTCTGATGCCGTAATTTGTCATATGATACACAGAGAGAAGGTTGATGGAAAGTTTGGGAACATGCAACACATTCTCAAAGCTTTTGTTGGTGAGTTCAATCCTTCCTTTATCGGTGACTTCGACAGAAAAGTTGTCCCCCATCAGAATAGGAGGACCTTTGCATGTATCCAATGAATAATATAATGCTTTTTAGGCAACCATGTGATGTGATTCTCTTGAATCTATGATCCAATCATCAAAAGAGGAGTTGATGGCAATCACAACATGGCTAGAATTTCCTTTCTTGGAATTCGGATCTTCTGGCTTCTTCTTCTTGGCACCCTCGGGGATGCGATCTCCAAGTTTGTTTTGCTGAAGTATTTGAGACATCATATCTATATTTTTTTGCATGCATGCATATTCCAAATGGAATCCTTTGTGATAGTATGGGCATTTCTCCCCTTTTCTTCCCTTTTCCCCTTTGGATCTGGAGGCATCGGTGAAGGGTTTTGTGTAGCCTTCCTTCTTTGGATGTGCATGAGCTTTCCATTTATCTTTATCTTTAGATTTATGATATTTTTGGCTGCCATCATGCATAGTGACTTCATGCACCCTTGGGCCTTTGATTGTGCCCATGTTGATGAGCTTGGTTTTCTCTTGTGTTAGGGATTCGATAAAGTCCTCAAGAGAAGGCATCTTCCAGGTGGTTCCAGAGGTGAATCTGACAGTATGGAAAGTGTATATGGATGCAAATAATTTAGAATCAAGCTTGGAGAGAATGGTGAGAACTATTTGTTTCTCCTCCTTCGATTTATCAACCCTGCAAGCTTTGAGTTGCGACAGTAAATCCTTGAATTTTGTAAAGAAATCTTGGATATTCTCGAATCTTTTTGGATCCAATGTGAGAAGCTCCACCTCCAACATGTGTCCCCTCATCCACTCCTAATTTATAAATATCCCTTCCAAGGTGGTCCAAGCTTCATTGGGAGTCTTACAGGAAGATATGTGAAAAAGGAGATCGGGAGAAATTAGACTGCAAATTGTTCTGAGTGCCTCATCCATGTGATTTAAATACTTAGATTTTTCTATGGATGATGTCGGTTCTATATCTATATTCAAGGTTAACCTGTACAACCCTCTGGTTCAGATATGTATGGCTATTTTCTCCTTCTATGCAAAATAGTTGTAAGGTGTAAAAATGAATTTGTTTTGGAAATCCATATTTCCACTGTCTTCAATCTTTTGTACCAGCAAAACATTTTGGTGTAGCTTTTGCTTAGCAGTCCATCGGCTCTAATACCATGAAAATGTGTTGAAAATACATAGAATAGATCTAGATAAACAATAATATACACATTTTCAGAGATAATTTGAGAAAGAAGAAGAAGGAGAGAAAGAATGAAAGAATTCTCATTAACCATTATGAATAATGAATAATCTACACATGATATACTTTGTATAACTCAATGAGTGTGCACTGGAGGAAAACAAATATGCCATAGTGGTGGTCTAGAGTGATCTGGACACACACCAGCAGTTACGGGAGTGAACTTCCACCTTGTCTAGTCTCTTAGGCAGTTACGGGAGTGAACTGCCACCTAGTCTAGTCTCTCAGGCAATTACAGGAGTGAACTGCCACCTAGTTGAGTTAACTAGTCAACTAGTCTTTAGTTAAATGAATGAATAGAGAGTAGTGAGGAGTTAACTCAGGGAATCAAGGGTAATGTGCCAGTATAGTGATGATACCAAGGCAAGGTCGAATTAGCATGGTGATGATCCCAATGTTGCATGGTGACAAAACCAATGCATCATATAAACTCAACTCAACTAGTCAAACTGAAGTGTCAACTGAAAGAGAATATTATTTGGGTCGAATATTCTCCCCTAAAATATAGGATACTAGATAATGAATAATTATGACTAATAAACAAGGAAAAACCTTAGGAAAAATAAATCCTAGGTGTGTGTGAAGTAACTCCAACAAGCTATACACGCAGTTGGTGACTTTTCATAAATGATAAGTGTCTTTCTGTGCTTGTCTCATTTATTGTGTGCTTAATTATCTATGTTTAATATGGGTTTAACTCTTGTATGTTGTTTCATATAATTAATTGTTATTATTTTGTATAATGTTTCTTTCACATGTAAGTGTGGTGTTGATATTAAGTATTTGTAGTCATGCATGAGTATGACAGTTGTTGTTAGTTATTTTTGTTAAGTTAATCTTATGATAATGGTCATGAGTCTCCAAGGTGAAGTTACAATGGTTGTGCATGCAGGGAAATAATATGTGTCCATAAGAGGCTGGATTCTCTTGTGCGCACAGGGAAGCAGTCTGTGTGCACAAGGAAAATAGAATTGGTGTGTGATGTCATAATGGTTGCACGCACAACAGATATAACATGTTCAGAGTGGATTACACACACAATAATGTTGTGTGCTCAATATGTTTGTGTACAAATTTGTATTGTGTTACTTCCGCTATTATAAATTGTTTCAGAAGACAAAATTTTAAGTGGCACGACTCAGCTTGGAGTCAAGCGCGTTACTTCAACTATTTCTACATAGACTAATGTTATAGAATAGAATCTGTGCACTAGATTTTGGAGTAGCGTTTCTCAGTAATAAGATGGGTAATGTTACATATTGGTGTCATATCAGTTTGGTACTGGGGATGTTACATTATGGTATTAGAAATGTTTGGTAATAGGTATTTTACAGTATGGTATCAAAACATTTTGGTAATGGGGATGTTACATTATAGTATCAGAGAAGTTTAGTAACGAGGATGTTTCAGTATGGTATCAGAGCAGTTTGGTAATGGGGATGTTACAATATACTAGTGTGAGTAGTGTTGATATTTTACCACTTCAACTCAACACCCGAAATTTAGCTCAAAATCAAATCACTTTATCTACTAAAAGCATAGTTGAGTAATCAACTAAACATGTTGTGGAAGCATAAACTAGGAAACCAAAATTCTCACACATATGACACCAACATTTTTAGGTAAGCTACCCCTAGAAAAACCCTAAAGGGGATACCAATACTTAGATTCTTTTATTAAGGTCAAATCAAGTCTCATGTAACCGGGAAAACTACCCACTAAGAGAATATACACTACAAACAAATTTGGCAATGTTAGTGCTACTATATGACCTTGTACTAGCACTTTTCCCGAGGTTTATGTTCCTTTAATTCACCAAACCCATGTACATATGATACCGTCTCTATTGAAACCCACATACATGTACGAAAATACTATATTGACACTTTTGTATGGCTCTCTTGTTTCTTCTAGCTTCTATCAGTTGAAACCCACCTGCAATTGCCTCTGATTTCTCTTTAGCTTGACCTATATTATCTCTAAATGGATGTCCTTCTCCACCTATCCAATATCTTGAATAAAATTCCTTCATGATCCAACCCTTTATACATCAACACTTGGATGAAATCCCTTCACTGAACCTATAAAATATCCTCACTCTTGTGTAAGAAAAAGTCCTTCTTTGCTTCTACACTCCTCAGACTATAAAAAGTCCTTCTTTTTTATCTTTGACCTTGGTCCCTCACCAAATTCTCTGTGTTGTATCCCTCATCACACGTCTCTAACTTTGATCTCGCATAAAAGGTCTCTACCTTGATCTCTTACCAAAGTGTCTTCTAATTTACCCTAGCCTTGCTTTTATAATCATGAATTATAATTTATTTTTAATCTCCAAAGTGATTGATGGTTGAGATTATTTCTCACACCCACTTGATATTTAAATTCTAAAATTACATGCTAATTACACTTATCACTTTCCTTAAATAACTCAATTCACTAAGAAAAACACTTTTACTTTAATTATTCCTTTAACTAAAGTAATTTCAAGGATAGAAGGCTTTCGATGACTTCCACATGCTAGACACATGCCAATATAGAAGTACTTAACTGATTCTACCACTAACATCAACACTCCCTATTAGCGAGGAAGGTACTTCTCCCACCTTGATTTGGCTCTATCTTCGCTATCAGTCCACTACCATGCCTTCTCTCCAATCCACTTGATTGGAAACTCCCTTTGACATGAAATCTATCCCTTTCATCTCGCTCTTACCTGTCTCTAAAGACTCACTGCCTCTGAACAATATCCTAGAAGCCTCCTTCTCCTAAGCATCTTGCATAGCCATCTTGTACCATGAACCCTTCATGATAGACTTGGAAGGCTTCTCATTCCCACTTGAACCTGAATATTGACTCCTGCTTAGTTTCTCAACCTTTGGAGCTACCCTCTCCCTGTCCTCTGCCACTTTACTGCTATCCATTGCTCGCATATGCTGACCCTTTATCCTATACAAGTTTCTCTCTCTAACTCCTAGATAAATTGTTGTGTATGAGCTATATCTTTTGGCTTTGATCAACGCATTTCCACACTAGAATGCTACATCAAATCACTTCTTCTCAATCACTGAGACTAAGAGCACAATCCTCTTGAGTTCTAGCACCCATAGCACATTCACCACTCTCAATTTTACTCCTAACTCCAACTGGAATAGCATTTTTCCAGATCCCTTCACTGCATGCTTTGTCCTCATACCAAGTTCCACATGCATATATGAGTAAGTCTCTATGAATATCTCGAACATCTATCATGCTCCTGTCATATGACAAGTGGCTCCATTGTCTATCAACCATGCACCAACTGATATGGTTCCCAAGGAAGTATGGGAAACAAGTAATAAATTTGTTTGTTCAAACTTCATGCAAAACTCATCCACTTGAATCTTTGTCGATGCAGCTAACTCTGGTTGCATTTCATTCCCACCCTTCTTCATATGTGGGAATTGTCTTTCATAATGCCAAAAATTATGAAATGAAAAGAACTTGACTTTTTTCATGTCCTTATTCTTTCTAACTTGAGAGGTAGACTCTCCACTGAAAATATTCTTTAACTTTCCCTTATTTTCTTGACTAGAAAGAGAAATATTCTCATCATCATTCATGTGTTGACCTCCATTTAGATATTCATCTTGAAGTTCCTCCTGAATGAAGTCATCCCACAACCTTGACCAATTAGGAAGCTTCTCTCATGCCATGATTCCTTTGATGAATAGTATCCACTCTATATTGAATCCCTTGATCATCGTCCTCACCAAATATCAATCATCCACTACTTCTCCGATTACATCCATTTCATCTCAAACCTGATAGATCTGAGTGAGATAACTTGTCACCATATCTGATCCTATCATCTTTATGTCCCTAAGATTCTCTCTCATCACCATTTCATGATTCTCATTCTTGCTTTGAAACAAACTCTTCAGAGCCTCCCTCATGTCCCTGGTTTTTTTATTTCCTAATAAATGAGGGATCAAGTGATTCTTCACTCCATCTAGAATGATCCACATGTATTTCACATCCTTCTGATTATGGATGACCAGTTATGTCGCATATTTTGGTGGAGTTATGTAAGTATTAGAAAATTCCCATATCTCATTCTCGATCAACACCAACATGATTCTCTCCTTCCAAGGACTATAGTTGGAAACCCCATCCAACCTATCTTTGAATCGTAATCTTGTTTCCATATTCAATATTTGACCTTATAACCCTTTTTTGAAAGTGCCCATGTATTTTCCTATACGACCCTGTACACAGTTGTCACCACTACATACTGCGTATGTATGTGACTATCAGTTTTTCAACTTGTGTATGTACGCGACTGACACCACTGCAACCCACATATGTACATGAATATTACAACTACATCCCATATATGCCTTCAAAAACCCATGCTTTTCCTCAGCATTATTTCTTCCTTGAAATTTGGCCTTCGATTTCTTTCTCCTGATTATAGATCCGACGATATCTTCTACAAAACCTATTGAGGTTAGGATTCCTCTCTGAGCATGTGTTATGATACCACGTGTAATTTGTTTCCTCCCTTCAGAGATCATTCTCTGATACCAGTTTACTTGATTTCCTCCCCTCAGAGATCACACTCTGATACCATGTTGATAATTTACCACTTCAACCCAGCACTCGAAAGTTATCTCAAAATAAAATCACTTTGTCTACTAAAAGCGCAGCTAAGTAATCAACTAAACATGCAATGAAAACATAAACTAGGAAACCAAAATTCTCACACACAAGACACCAATATTTTTGGGTAAGATACCCTTGGAAAAACCTTGGAGTGAAGACCAGTACTTATATTATTTTATTAAGGTCAAATCAGGGCTCTCGTAACAAGGAAAATGGCCCCCTAAGAGAATATGCATTGTAGACAAACCTGGAAATGCATGTTTTTTTGTAATACCTTGTACCAACATGTTTCCCGAGGTGTACACATATTTCCTTCACCAAGCAGGAATACATACATGACTGTCTCCACTAAAACCCAAATACATGTAAGTAAATATTGTATGAACACTTATGTATGCCACTCCTCTTTCTCATGGCTTCCATCAATTGAAACTCACCTACAGTTGCATCTACTCTCTCTTCTCCTATACCTATATGATCTCTAGATGGACGTTCTTCTCCGCCTATCAAAGATCTTGAGTCACATTCCTTCATGATCCAACCCTCTTTGCATCAACACTTGGATGAAATCCCTTCACCCAACCTATGATATCTCCTCACTATTGTGTACGAACACGTCTTTCTTTGCTTCTTCACTCCTCACACTAGCAAAAGTCCTTTTCTATCTCTGACATTGGTATCTCATCAAAGTCTTTGTTTCTACTCCCTTAAAACATGTCTTTGAATTTCATCTCTCATCAAAATTCTCGACCTTGATCTCTCACAAAACTGTCTTCTCCTTTACCCTAGCCTTGGTTTTATAATCATGATTTATAATATATTTCTAATCTCCAAAGTGATTGATGGTTGATATTACTTCTCACACCCACTTGATATTTACATGCTAAGATTACATGTTAATTACTTTTATCACTTTCCTTAAATAACTAAATTCACTAATAAAAACACTTTTACTTTAATTATTCATTTAACTAAAGTAAATTGAAGTATAGAAGGCATTCAAAGACATCCACATGTTATACATATGCCAATGTGGGAGTATCTGTCCAATGCTACCACTATCATCAACAATTAGACCTACAAAAATATTAACAAATTGTAGGCATTGCCCTAGTATTGAAAGTGCCAGATTTGGAATAGGATTTCCTAGAATGTAGGGATGTGCCAAAGGATGGATTGAGTGTATTATTGATGTAGTATGGTAAAGTGATTACCTACACTTCAAGGAAACTTAGGCCAAGTGAATAAAATTATGCCACCTATGACCTAGATCTTGTTGGATTGGTACAAGCATGAAGAATTGGTATACATTATTTGGCGGGATGGAAATTCGAACTAAAGACTAATCAACATGGCCTATAGTATGTTTTTACATGAAGTAAATTGAATTCTATGTATTGTTGATGGTCTAAACTTTTAAGCAATTACGACTTTCATATAAAATATATCAAAGGAGCCTTGAATAAGATAATTAATTCCCTATGTTATAGACCTTGATATTTTGTGTGCTTCCTCTGAAGGTTAATCTTAGACAATGAATATTGGACCTATATTTTCATCATAGTTTGGTGTGAGGAGGTAAGAACAATAATGAAACATAGGTAGAATAATATATTTCCATGTAATAAATTTCAATATTAATAAGGCCTGGCAATAAGGAAGAATAAGATCAATGTAAGAAGACCTAATAGAAGCTTCCACTTCTTGAAGGATATTCCTCTATATGGTTCTTTTGATAGACATATTTAGTATAAATAGGAGTCGAGGGTATGATAAATTTTGTCTTGGATATTATTGTAATAGAACTATGCTCTTCTCGAGCTTTCCCCCTCGAAGAGGCAAATGAACATTTCTCTCAGTAATCAAAGTGATCTTCCTAGTGTTATTCTGGTATCAATTTGGTATTATTGTGGTGTTGTTATGGTTATATTGTTGTTCATATTCCATTTCTAGCTATTTATTTATGTTCTGCATACTTTTTATAACTGGAATATTACAAGTGGTATCATAGCACCTTCCTCGGTAGAAAATTGTGGATTAATTGTTTTTTCAAGGTAGAGACATATTCCATCATCTTTAAGCTACATAGATCTCTTGAATCCCTCCATAAATAAATCGATCGGCCGCCTAACTGTTATAGTGCCATCGAGAATAGCACTCAGCAAGATACTCTCTAATACCTGGGTAGTCGGATAGTATGGCTAAGGGAATGGTCTAGACTCCTTAGTTGGTGCCCTGAGATATTGGGTTGAGTACTACCATTGGACCCTGCACGTATATCAGAGAGCTATAGCACATGGAAAACCCTTGTATGTAGAACCCTTGAATACATAACCCTTGGGAAGGAAAAAAAAATAGAAAAGACAAGATCTATTGTGGCGCAATTGTGTCTCCTACATTCGAGTTGTGAAATTACTACACATTTATTCATGTTAAGCATTTGGGCATTTCATCACTGCAGTATTCTTCATATCGGAGTATAACTCCACAGGAGTTAAAAAAAAAAAATTGGATCCTATTGGCACCATTATTTGAGACCTATTTTGCTGGATTTCTCTCTTATCCTTTATCGCAGTCATACTTATCATTTTTCAGAAGAAAAAAAAAATTCTTGTGGACTCGACCCCCTTCCAACACCCTTATTTGGGCTTTACCTCATTGGATTCAACTCGTTTCCCTGATAGTTTTGATACACTTCACCCATGACCCATTTTATGTGTGATCTCACCCACCCCTTTTAGTGTTCCCTCGTCATCATGGCCCATACCCGTAGCCAATACTTGGAATCTTGCTTCACTACCTTGCACTCTAATTCCACAGAAACCCAACAAGAAGTGCGACATCTCACTGCCAATATTGCCACCGTCAATCAAAAGATTCATTCCTCCATCGTCACCTCAATCACAGAACTCAAACAAGATCTCAAACAAGAAATTAATACCCAACTTGAATCTATCACTATGATGATCTAAACCAAGCTGCACATCCCTGCATATCTTCGCTTATCTAACCCACCTTTGCATACTTAAGGTGAAACTTCCTCTCATTCCTAGAATTTTTAGCCCCATCACTTTCAGTATGACCTACACCTTTTGCATGTATATGTGACCAAATTTGATGGATCAGATCCCACTGGTTGGGTAACTCAAATGTAAAATTATTTATCTTTGTATGGAATTACGGATGAGTTGGCCAAAATCCGGTATGGTGTTCTCCATCTAGATCAAGAACGTTGGCAATGGTGACAATGGAGAAAAAATGTCTTCCAAGGGTATGTGGCTTGGAAACACCTTTTGGCGGAGATTTATGAACACTTTGACACTGACACCAGCCATTTAGTCCTTTTGACAAATTTGAAATAATATGGCACAGTGGAAGACTTTATAGTTGCTTTTGAGTGACTAGATTTTTGTACAGAGGGTATGTATAATTCTTTTTTCCAAGAATGTTTTATCAGTGGCCTCAAGGACGAGATTTGTGCTCATGTCCTCATGGCTCAGCCTCAGTTTTGGGTGGATGCTACTAAAATATCTAAGGAATCACAACATGTTGTCTCTTCTCAAAACTGTAAACCCTCATTTATTCCTTGCACTAAAGGAATAACTCTCACTCCTCCTTCTACTCCACTAAAGATCCATAAATTGGACCGGGCCAAAATGGATGAACGCCAACTCAAAGGCCTTTGTTATAATTATGATGAAAAATATTTTTTGGGACACAAGTGTAAGGAACACAAGATTTTTATGGCCATCTCAGAGGATGTTTCAGAAGAGGATGTTGAGGCTCCACTTGTGTCTGTGTCACCTAAACTCACTAACATAACTCCTCCCTCAGACCCTCTCGAAGTAGAACCGATCATTTCCCTAAATGCTCTCATTGGCTTCTCTGCTCCCCAAACCCTCAAGCTAATTGGTTACATCAAGCATAGGAAGGTCATCATTCTTGTTGATAGTGGAATCACCCATAATTTTATTCATCGTTGTATTGCCCAAGAAACTAATTTCTATATTCGTGCAGTCAGTAATTTCCAAATCATGATTTCCAATGGTGGGTCCATGAAATGTGGAGGCCATTGTGAAAATGTCTATCTCCAAATTGGTGAATACCATCTGAAATATCATATGTTTCCTATCGACATGGGTGGTTGTGACATTGTGTTGGGTGTCGAATGGCTAAGGACTTTAGCTCCGATTCTCATGGATTTTAAGGAATTAACCAAGCAATTCAACTAGGAGGGCCAACAATATAAGTTCCAAGGAATCACCACCAATTCCTTGGAGATAATTAGTTCCCATCGCATGGAAAAGCTGCTCAAAAAAGCTCATTCTAGCATTATTTCCCAACTCCATGCCATACAAGCAAGTGAGACACCCTCTGTGTCACAGGACCTCCAATCCATCCTCTCTAAACATCGAGTGGTTTTTTTGACTCCCCAGGGACTCCCTCCTTCTTGTGGTGTTCATTCTCATTACATTCCCCTTGTCCCAGGAATCCTTCCTCCCAATATATGTCCTTATCATCACCCCTTTTCCCAAAAAAATGAAATTGAGAAAATGGTTCAAGAACTGCTCAACACAGGTGTTATCCACCCTAGTACGAGCCCCTACTCTTCTCATGTGGTCATGGTCCTTAATAAATAAGGTTCTTGATGCATGTGTCCTGACTTCCACACCCTCAAAAAACTCACCATTAAAGACAAATTTCCCATTCCTATAATTGATGACCTCTTGGATGAATTGAGTGGTGCCCGGTTCTTTAATAAACTTGATCTTCGTTTGGGCTACCACTAGATTCATATGAAAGAGGCAGACATTCCTAATACTACCTTTAGAACTCATGAGGGCCACTATGAGTTTTTGGTCATGCCCTTTGGCTTGTGTAATGCTCCCTCCACTTTCCAAAGCCTCATGAATCATGTCTTTCATCCTTTTCTCCATCATTTTTTCTTAGTTTTACTTGATGATATCCTCATCTATAGAAACACTTGGACAGCCCATCTTGCTCATGTGGATCGAGTTCTCCATCTACTCTCTTAGCACCAACGTTTCCTCAAACAATCTAAATGTGCTTTTGGCACCTCGAAGTCAAGTACTTGGGTCATCTTGTTGGCAAGGTTGGCGTCAAGGTGGATCCTAAAAAGATTGAAGTTATGAAAGATTGGCCTCACCCAAAGACTCTCAAAAGCTTGTGGGGATTTCTGGGCTTAAGAGGTTATTATCGCAATTTTTTTAAGAATTATGGAAAGATTGCAGCACCTCTCATTGCACTACTTAAAAAGAATTCTTTCACTTGGACTCCAGCAGCTGCTCGGGATTTTCAAACCTTGAAGATGGCCATGTGTACCACTCTAGTCTTGGCCCTTCTTGATTTCACAAAGACCTTTGTCCTAGAATGTGATGCTTCCAGGAAAGGAATTGGCATTGTCTTTATGCAAGAGGGTCGGTCTTTGGCCTTTACCAGCAAAAACAATTGTTTGGGAGAAATTTGGGCAAATAAATATATGAAAAGGACATGTTAGCTATTTTTCATGTTATAGATCTTTGGTGTCCTTATCTATTAGGGAAATGCTTCCAAATTAAGACAGATCAACAAAGCCTCAAGTATTTTATGGAACAACACCTTTCCTCCCCTGAGAAACAAAAATGTGTGACTAAGCTCTTTGGATATGATTATGAGATCATTTACAAGAAAGGAAAAGACAATGTGGTTGCTGATGCACTTTCCAGAAAATATGAACATGAACAGTCCCTTTTTTCTCTCTCCTTCATTATACCAGATTGGCTCCAAGTTTTCCTCTAGAAATGGCTACGCGATCCCAAAAGTTCGCATCTGATAAAATAATTGGAGTTCAATTCTCCAATTCCCCCAGGGTACTCTTGGCTCAATGATGAGCTTTGATACAAAAGTCGTTTGTATTTAAGTAATCAGTCAAAACTTAAATCCACGGTACTTTATGAGTTTCATGTTGTAAGTTTTAAACCTGTGAAGTAAACCAATGCATATAGATTCTTAAGCAAAACAGAAATTAATCAATGGCTCATACACATAGTACACAGAGATTTATATCAGAAACCATTAACTAGGAGAAACCTTTTAACGCTTCATTGTATTAATTTCACCATTCACCATACAATATATATAAAATGTTTTTAGGTATTTCGTAGATACCAAAAACCTGATCCCTTAATCCAGCATTAACTTAGAAAATCGGTAAAAAATAGCAAAATCCACTAAAATAGAAAAAACGCCCCAAAAAAAAAATTGGGGTGCTACCCCGAACATTGTGCATAACCATAAGGGGCCATACCTACCCCCCCCAGGAAGTGTCTGGTGCACACGACACAAATAAAACTACTAGGTAGGGATCTTCATACGCAGTTGTCGAATCTGATGCACCCACACACACACATGCAAAGAATATAACACATACCCAACATTCTCCCACTTGTTGTTTTCTTTTCATCCAGGGGTCCACAGGATTATATATTCAACAATCTAGAGCAGCAATGCTCATTGTTACTCTACACCAGGAGAACTTTTTTGTGCTCACATAATTTGTCAATGAATCTGCAACATTCTTCAAAGTGTCAACCTTTTCCAGCAACACCTTCTTTTCTTCAACCATGTCCCTCACAAAGTGATACTGAACATCAATATGTTTTGTCTTCAAATTATAAGTTAGGTTCTTTGCCAGGAATATTGCACTCTGACTGTCACAATCTAATCTCATTGTTTGTTGTACCAACCCAATACCTGAACACAATCTCTGTAACCATATTGCTTCCTTGCTTGCATGAGTGTCTACCATGTATTCAGTGTCTGTAGTTGAGAGTGCCACGAGGGCCTGTCTTTTGCTCATCCAACTGATTTCTCCTCCAAATAGGTTAAACACATACCCACTTGTAGATCTTTTGTGATCCAAATCTCCAGCCCAGCCTGCATCAACAAAGCCATGTATGTCCACCACTCTGTCCAATCTTGGTCTTCCTTGGTAGCAAAATCCATAACTAGTAGTGCCACGAAGATACCTGAAGACCCTCTTTATTGTTGTCCATTGCTCCTTCCTTGGTTTTGACATATGCCTGCTCAAAACTCCCTGAGACAAAAAAAGTTCACTCCCACTACATGTGCAATGTCCAATCTAGTACAGACCATTGCATACATCAAACTGCCAATTGCACTAGCATAGGGAACATGGGACATGTCCTCTTCTTCTTCCTGTGTCTTGGCACATTGATCTACAGATAATTTTACACCTATAGGAATAGGAACCTTGACTAGTTTACTTCCATGCATATTAAACCCTTGCAATATCGTCTCAACATATTTTCTTTGATTCAACCAGATTTTCTTGTTTGCACGATCTCTTTGAATCTCCATTCCCAGAATGAAGTTAGCAGCATTGAGATCCTTCATGTCAAATTTGGAGGATAGTTGTGATTTCACCTCTTTGATAACATCCATGTTATTTCCTACCAGCAACATGTCATCAACATACAACACTACATAAATGAAGTGAATACCAACCTGCTTGGAATATACAATTTGATCAGCCCTGCTTCTCACAAATCCTAATTCAAGGATGTATGTGTCAAACTTTTGGTACCACATCCTAGTTGATTGCTTCAGACCATATAGTGACTTATTTAGCTTACAGACAAGTTCTTTCTTTCCCTTCACTACAAAGCCTTCTTTCACTTCAAGATCAAAAGAAACAACAATAGATAAAAGAAATCTAATAGACGTTAACTTGGAAACAGGAGAAAAAATCTCACCAAATTCAATTCCCTCTACCTGGGAATAAAAATTTTCTACTAATCGAGCTTTGTATTTCTCCACTTTTCCTTCTTCATTAAACTTCTTCTTAAACAACCATTTTCTACCAACAAAATTTCTTCCAAATGGAAACTCAACTATATCCCATGCCTATTTCTTATCCAAGGCATCCATTTCTTCAACCATGGCCTTCTTTCATAGTTTACTATCCTCTGAACTTATTGTTTCCCCGATAGTTCTGGGATCATCATCAATAATAGATAAAGAAAAATTGGAACAAAAATTAGGTGGACTATAACTTTCTTGTTTCCTTCTTTCTCTCACTGATCTCCTCAATACTGGGGTATGAGGTTCTTCTTCTTCTTCTTCTTCTTCTTCTTCTTCTACTTCTCCTTCATCTTCTTCAGATGATTCAGATTTTTCATCATCCAACTCAAGCTCTATTTTCTCAGGTTATTCTTGACTTGGTAGGAATTCCTATTTGGAAACATCTTTTACCTCTCTAAAAACAACATCCCGACTGTAAACATTTTTCTTAGTTTCTGGGTTCCAAAGCTTATAACCTTTCACACCATATTTATAATCAATAAAGATACACTTTATATCTTTATTATCCAACTTACTCCTATTTTCCTTTGGAACATGTACATAAGCATAACAACCAAACACTGTAAGATGTTCAAGAGAGGTTTACTTACCAATCCATACCTCGTGTGGAGTTTTATCATCCAACTCTCATGAGGGTGATAGATTGACCAGGTAACATGTTGTACTCATTGCCTTTGCCCAAAATTATTGTCCTAACTCGGCACCACTAAGCATGATCCTTTATTTCTCCATCAGTGTCATGTTCATCCTTTCTGAAACTCCATTCTATTGAGGTGTGTATGGAGTAGTCTTCTGCCTTGCTATACCACACTTCTTACAGAATTATTCGAATTCATTTCCACAGAATTATCCACCATTATATGTCCTCAATACATTTATTTTATTTTCTGTCTGATTTTCTACCAGAGACTTAAACTCTTTAAATTTATCAAATACCCCATATTTCTTTCTAACAAAATAAATCGATGTGTTCCTTGAGAAATCATCTATGAATGAAACATAATACACAAATTTACCTAGGGATGGAATAGGAACAGGTCCAAACACATCACTGTGTATCAACTCTAAGATCCCCTTTGCTCTTGTAGCACCAGATGGGAATCTTACTCGATTATGTTTACCATATATGCAATGTTCACAAAAACCAAAATCCAGAGTGCAATTAGACATACCTTCAACCATACCTTTACTGTGTAGTGTTCAAAGTCCCTTTTCTCTAATATGCCCCAGTATTTGATGCCACAACATGGTCTTTTTTCCAGGGACAGTATTGGTCTTGTCTTCATTATTTTTCTGCTCAGGGACAACATAACTATTACACCCATTAGTATAAGTTCTTCCCAAGAATTGTACAGAGTTCCACACCAAACTCCCCTCATCAACACCATTGATCCTTGTACCATCTTGCAAGTGCCCTTTCCAAATACAGTATCCACTCCTACATCATCCAACCTGCTTACATATATTAGGCTCCTGGGTAGTTTTGGAATGTGTAGAACATGAGGGAGAGTTCTAATCCTTCCATCTTTTAGCATAAACTTAACCCTTCCACGTCCCAAGATTTTGGTTGTTGTGTCATCTCCTAGGAATACATCACCACCATCGTATTTTTCATATTCATAGAACCACTCCCTGTGAGGATTCATATGGTATGACGCACCTGAGTCAATCAACCATACATCATGATCTTCATGTGTACCTATAGATGCTAGGTAAACATCACCTCCTTCTCCGGTGGAGGTTTTCGCCTCTATGGAAGAGGTACTATCATGTCCCTTTGGTTTATCAACCTTCTTAGTCTTGCAATATTTCTTATAATGCCCTGTTTTACCACACTTCTAGCATTTCCTCAAATATTTTCCTGTAGACTTAGATCTACCTATAGATTTAGGTCTCCTCCCCCCCGAAGACTTACCAAGATTCTTGTCTTGGGTATGACCTCTTACAAATAAATCATCTATGCTATGACCATCCATGTTTTTTTGCCTCATCTCTTCATATAACAAGGATGCAACTACATCCTCATACTTCAATGTAGATTGATTGGTACTACCAATTGCTAAAACCACATTATCCCAATATTCTGGCAAAGAACATAACAAAGTAATACACTTATCTACTTCTGCAATCGTAATATTAATAGAGACAAGTTGACTTACCAGAGTATTAAAGGCATTTAGATGTTCTGTCACATAATCTCCATCTTCCATCCTAAGATGATATAGCTTCTTTCGAAGAAACAACTTGTTTACAGGGAATTTGATTGATACAAATTCCCCAACTTATCCCATAGTTCCTTGGTTATAGATTCTCCCGAGACATTCAACAACACCGAATCTTCCAGGTAGATTCGAACAATACTCCTTTCTCTTCTGTCCAACTTCTCCCAATCTTCCTTCGACATACCAGTAGGTGGTGTACTAGTAGTTTGTGTACTATTAGGTTGTGTACCAGTCAGTTGTGTGCCACTAGGTTGTGTACCAGTCAGTTGTGTGCCACTAGGTTGCGTACCAGTAGGTTGTGTACCAGGATCCATAATGATCCATTGTTCTTTGTCTACAATAATGTCCTCCATCTTGAGCTTCCATAGCTCAAATTTTTTACCGTTGAACTTGTCTATCTTGGTCCTAGAAGAGCTCGCCATTCCTCTTTCTACACTGGAATATCCACTATAAAAACTCCCACTAAACCCAGGTTTATCACAGACCCAATATAAACTTGATCTATCAAGACTAAGCCAAACCCTCAGCAACAAAGGCATCCCTCTGAAGCCAATAACGAGCTCTGATACCACATGTAAGTTTTAAACCTGTGAAGTAAAGCCATGCATATATATTCTTAAGAAAAATAGAAATTAATCAATGGCTCATACACATAGTACACAGAGATTTATAACGGAAACCATTAACCGGGAGAAACCTTTCAATGCTTCATTGTATTAATTTCACCATTCACTATACAATATATATACAATGTTTTTAGGTATTTCGTAGATACCAAAACACTAATCCCTTAATTCAGGATTAATTTAGAAAACTGCTAAAAATAGCAAAATCCGCTAAAATAGAAAAAACACCCAAACAAATATATCGGGGTGCTACCCCTAATGTTGCACGTAACCAGGGGGGGCATACTTGGCCCCCCCTGAAACCCCCCTAGGAAGCGCCCGATGCACACGACACAAATACCACTACTAGGGAGGGATCATCAGACGCAGTTGTCGAATCTGACACGCCTACACACACACATGCAGAGAATATAACACATACCCAACACATGCTACACCCACAGTTGGGAAATCTGGCTTTACCAAAACCTATGACCGGGTCAAACGTTCCTTTTTTTGGGATGGTATGAAATAGGAAGTTCATAATTTTGTGGATGAATGTGATGTGTGTCAATGCAATAAGGGAGAAACAGTGAAATCTCTTGGCACACTACAACCGCTTCCTATTCCACCTATTATTTGGCGGGATATCTCTATGGATTTTATTATAGGTTTACCTAAATTGGGAAATAAATCAGTCATCATGGTGTTAGTTGATCATATTTCCAAGTATGCTCATGTATGTGCTCTTCAACACCCATTTACAACATCCATTGTGGCTCAAATTTTCATGGATCAGGTCTTCAAGCTTCATGGCATGCCGCATTCTATTGTTTATGATCATGACCCAACTTTCCCCAGCAATTTTTGGCAAGAACTATTCAAGCTACAAGGAACCCAATTGCATCTTAGCACAACTTATCATCCCCAGACTGATGGTCAAACTGAAGTTGTCAACAAATGTTTGGAAACATATTTGAGGTGTTTTGCATCAAAAAGGAAGAATCAATGGGCTCAATGGTTACCACTAGCTGAATGGTGGTACAACACTTTGTACCATACATATACCTGAATGACTCATTTTGAAGTGGTATATTGAAAAAATCCACTTTCATTTCTCTCATTTTCTAGGTGTCTCGAAGGTCCAGGTGGTTGACCAAATGCTTACAGTTCGAGAGGCTATT
Organism: Picea sitchensis; assembly: GCA_010110895.2. Lineage (NCBI taxonomy): Eukaryota > Viridiplantae > Streptophyta > Pinopsida > Pinales > Pinaceae > Picea > Picea sitchensis. The sequence continues at coordinate 275,590 of SNQJ01S0034631.1, forward strand.
CTCCGTACCCTCAAAGAGAATTTGGTCATGGCCCAGAATTGCATGAAGCAACAAGCAGATCAAGGTCGCTCTGAATGTCAATTTGCAGAAGGGGATTAGGTGTTTCTTCGGCTGCAACCTTACAAGAAAAATTCCCTCAAGGCTGACCATTGTCAGAAACTAACGCCCAAATTTTATGGTCCTTATACTATTCTCAAACGTGTGGCACAGGTGGCCTATCAGTTATCTTTTCCCAATCATTCTATGCTCCATCGTGTTTTTCATGTTTCCTGATTAAAGAATGTGATTGGAACTAAGTTCCAAAATCAAACCAACCTTCCCGAGTTGGATGAAGAAGGATCCATTTGACTACAGCCACAAGTAGTTTTGGACTAGCATGAGTGTCATCTGCATCAATGAACCATCAAGGAAGTGTTAGTCCCTTGGAAAGATACAACTCCAGCAGATGCCACTTGGGAACCAACTACCATTCTGTGGCAATTTCCCCATCTCAAGCCTTGAGGAAAAGGTTGTTTTTAAGGGGGAGAGAATAGGGACCTAACCCCTCACATAGGTAGAATAATATATTTCCATGTAATAAAGGTCAATATTAATAAGGCCTAGCAATAAGGAAGAATAAGTCCAATGTAAGAAGACCTAATAGAAGCTTCTGCTTCTAGAAGGATCTTCCTCTAGATGGTTCTTTTGATAGACATATTTAGAATAAATAGGTGTCAAGGGTATGAGAAATTTTGTCTTGGATATTATTGTAATAGAGATCTTCTCTGCTGGAGGTTTCCCCCTCGAAGAGGCAAGTGAACATTGCTCTCGGTAATCAAAGTGCTCTTTTTGGTGTTATCCTGGTATCAATTTGGTATTATTGTGGTGTTGTTCTGGTTATATTGTTGTTCATCTGTCATTTCTAGCTATTTATTTTTGTTCTGCATACTTTTTTATATTTGGAATATTGCATCCATTCTCTTCCTTCCTTCCTCTTTTACCTTACATTTTTCTTTATTGGTTTGCTAATGTTTATTTTTATTCTGTGGTTGCAAGTTTAATGTGAAAAGGAAATAAAAAATGGTATTCTGGGGATTTTATTTAATGCATAGTTTTGGTTCATGAATGTGACCTAAGGAAGGCCCTTGTGTTACTATAAGGATATCTAGGTTCATCCTAGTACCCATACATCTCTCATTACTTACTTTTCCCTTTGTATTACACGTTGATATTTATCAAAGATTTGCATTATTCGCTTGTTTGTGTACATAGGTTGGGCTAGTTTCAATTCATATCTACATGTTTAATGGCATATTTTGTGGGAATGTAGATTAAGTAGAGATATTTCATTTTGGAAAGTTATTTGGGATCAAATCCCATCATTCCCTTACAATTTTGTATTTTTTTTTTTATTTTTTACCATTTTTCATTTATGTAAATTTTAATTTGCACTAGTTTGATCTAGTTTCAATTCAAATTTAGACTTCTAATGGAAAACATGTGCAGGAATGTAGCTCAAGTAGATATCCTACCTTTTGGAAAGTTACTTGGGCTCAAATATCAAACCCCCCTTACCATTGCTTCATTTTTTTTTCAATTTTTCGATTTTCAAAATTTCTATAAAATATAATTTATAGATATAGCCAATGCTAAATCTAGTACAAAACTTGGCACTAAACCCAACACTAAATACAAAAATCCATTTAACCTTGAATTTTGTAATGAAAAAATATCCAACTTGAAAAAATGCACTATAATTCGACACTAAACTTGATGTTAATGAGCTATTTTGTTGTAGTGATATGATCTGTTATTTATATAGGACCCATGAACATGCTGAGATCTATTTCGATGTTATTCAATACTATAATTATATGTTATATTTATGATTTTGGAATGACGATGATTATGTATAACATGTGTGAGTAAATTATATATATTGTGATTGTAATGATGATTTATTCAATGTGATAGGAAGAAATCAAAGGAATATGGACTCCAAGGGTGAGTCAAGATACTTAAACCCAAGTTAGGGTCAAGAGACTAGTTGTCTCAAATTATATAATATGTTGTGATCATATGATTATATATTTATATGGTTATTTGAATAGTGTTATTTGATGTGTGTTCCTAGATGTGTATAGGGATATAAAGGTTGAAACATCCCCAAGACCCCGCATAGGGAATGGGTTTTGTCACTGGAAAAACAAATCCCTTTGATACCACAATGTAGCATACCTAGCCTCCAGGCTAAGTCTTTCTACTACCATTCTTATCTGAAACCATCACAGAATATGCCCAGCATGGCTCTAATAAAATTATGTATAGTCTATCCTACATAAATCACAATTATGTATCCTAACAAGCATACAGTCCTATGTATAATTCATGTACAAGCATAATTAAAAATATTGAGTAAGCATCAATAAAATCTATTTAGTAAAACATAATGGAAAAACAAACGCATTACATCACATTACACAATAAATTGAGCATTAATAGTCATGTCACTTATCTTTAGAAGAAGCACCAACTAGTTTCATATATCATATGTTCCTCACGGTTGTAGACATTGTTTTTTTGGCTCTCAACAATAGGTAACCCCTGATTCAAGGCTAATAATATACCAAGGAAAAGGATCTCAAATAGGAAAATTAAGGTCCAATAGCACACAACTCAAGGAAAGGCCAATGGGACCAATTCCAAAATTATTTCCACCTCACAGCCTCTCATTCTTCATCAACCCATCCCACCCAAGGAAGTGTACCCCTTCGCTAGTTCATATTCCTTCAGTTGTACCACTTCCATTCTAGGGCTTCAACAACAGCCTGTCCAAGTAGTCTCAGAGATTTGTGGTATTAGGAACACATGCCCTCTCTCAAGGAGCTTATAGGAAACCCACTAGGCCAACATATAGGGAAACATATTCCCATAAATCCCCCTCTATGATCTCATCCTTTTCCCAAGGAAAACCAAGGGAAAAACAACACAACCAAACCACTAAGGATTTATAGGGTAACAATTGCATAGGGTCAAATGTTGTTCCTCAAGCTCTGGTTCAAATTCTTTCCTCCAAATCTGCTCACCCATTTCCCATGTAGTCCCAAATGAGTGGTTGTAGGGCCCTAGTTTTGTCACACTGGGATAGTATGAAGGACCCTATTTTGACTACTTACCTAGCCACATACCCATCCCATTTCCCCATGATAAGAAATATTTTTTTACTTTGACCTTGAAAGTGGATTTTTTAATTCAAGGTAATTGTCTTTTCCTAATGTTACATTCTTCCTTGTTTAATAGGTAAAATATTTTTAGTTTCCTAATTTAGCGAATCAGTTGGAATGTTCATGCAGTTTGCTAAATAAGTCATATAGTCACTTCAATGGTTAGGATATGCATCGTTCCTTCCAACTAAATCGAAAATATGGGTTTTTTGTAGAATCGCGGACACATGGACAATTACCATCTAGATTGGCAAAAATCTTATTGCAAATGCTATCCTTGATAAACATCTTATTGATTCTTGTAGTATGCACATTTTTTTGTGATTTCATGTTTTTAGTGATGAAATCACAATGAGTTATCTAATTATGTAATCTTTTGTTGTTGGAATATTCGAAGTCCAAATCTATATTGCATAGACTATTTTGAGTCGATTTGGCATGGGATTGAGTGCCAAAATTATTTGTACTCTTAAATGTAATTATATAAGGTGCTCTAACCAAGGGGAATAGCTAAGCATTGAAGGAATAGGGTCGATACTCTACTTGTACTCTGGTTTTATGAGTATAATCAATTTGATGTGTGTTCAATCCCTCTATTGTAGACTTAGTGAGTAATCTTATATCATGCATACTTTTGATAGGAGGCAGGGCCCCCTTCGACTCAGAAGTAGCACCTTAGGTAGATTTTTGTTGCATTAGAATTGTTGATACTGAGAGGGGGGTGAATCAGTATCAAGTACAATTTAAAACCCTTTTCAACTTATACTTAAACCATTCAACTATATCCAATGAGCAATGAACAATAGTATAAGAGTTACACCAATACATCATAATACACCATGCACAATATATGAGAAATAATCAATAGTTATTGTTCAAGGGAAGTAATGACTTC
>SNQJ01S0034632.1:7261-44506 GCA_010110895.2 Picea sitchensis
TATATCTAATTACCCATTTATTATATCTAACTACCATAGTGGGCCTTATTTAATAATATAGTGGACCTAGTCCACCTTACATTGAATGACCTCCACTATTATCAATATGGGCCCTCTGGCCCCCCCCCCACTACCTCTCTAGCTACCTTACAGAGAGTTCGGTTGTGCCAACCCGGGAACCGGCGGCCATAAAATTGGCTAGGTATGGAAAGCAATGGCAGTGGATCGGACTCCCATAAATTACGGTTGAATGTGTTTTTTGCTTATTAATGCCAATAAGCGAAGCTGTGTGCTGAGTTGTCGCTAGCAAAAGCATAATGAATGTGCATTGGGAAGGGCAGGAATGTGGCAGGGATTGAAGAGAGCGATAAATGGCTTGAAACTTTTGTGAACCCAGGTATAGTGAAGCTTGTGAGTTCCAGGAGTCCGAGGTCAAATTGTAAATCACAGAAGTGTTGGGTGCAAAATGTATATCACGGAAGTGTTGTGTGCAAGATGTATATCACGAAACACGGGGCATAAGAATTGGATAGCACTAAGTTGGGACCCCATAGTGAGATAATTGGCTAAGTGTTGAAAGGGGCGGCGGTTGATCAGGCTCATGATGTGACGATATAGATGGAGAGGAGGATCTGGCAGCCGGCTAACCCGGGAACCCACGACCAATCCAGGAGCTCAAGAAAGTCAGGTTCAAGTTTAAAGAGATTTTGTTTATATTTATTTAAAAGGTATTCATATTAATGCATCTTAATATATTATTTGTGGTCCAAATGTAAACCATGTTCCAATTTGTGGAGGAATTGTAGACCACAGAAGTTTTCGGTGCAAGATGTATATCACGGAATTGTAGATGATGGAAGTTTTGGGTGCAAGATTTATAATAGCGCCAACCCAGGGACCGATTTTGGCTAGGCATGAAAAGCAACGGCGGTCGGTCGGACTCCTGTAAATCGCGATTGAATGTGTTTTTTGCTTATTAATGCCAATAAGTGAACCTATGTGTTGAGTTGTCGCTAGTAAAATCATAATGAATGTGCATTGGGAAGGGCGGGAATGTGGTGGGGATTGAAGAGAGCGATAAATGTTTTGAAACTTTTGTGAACCCGAGTATAGTGAAGCTTGCGAGTTCCAGGAGTTTGGGGTCGAATTGCAAATCACGGAAGTGTTGGGTGCAAAATGTATATCACATAAGTGTTGGGTGCAAAGTGTATATCACGGAAGTGTTGGGTGCAAGATGTATATCACGGAACACGGGGCATAAGAATTCGATAGCGCTAAGTCGGGACCCCGCGGTGAGATAATTGGCTAAGTGTTGAAAGGGACGACGGTCGGTCGGGCTCATGATGTGAAGATATAAATGGAGATGAGGCTCTGGCAGTCCGCTAATCGGGGAACCTGCAACCAATCCAGGAGCTTGAGAAAGTCAGGTTCAAGTTTAAAGAGATTTTGTTTATATTTATTTAAAATGTATCCATATTAATGTATCTTAATAGATTATTTGTGGTCCAAATGTAAACCATGTTCGAATTTGAAGGGTGTTTTTGGCTCGCAAATTTTGCTCAAACCCATAAGCAATAGACAAAAAATATATGACTTAACATTTTGTATATGGAAGCATATTCTGAAATATAGGAAGTTGCAATATATGTACAATATTAAACAGAAACATGACCCCAACATGTACAGGGAAATGAGTTAATTTTAAAAAGAAATACAAAATTCAAAAAACAACACCAAACATTAAAGATCACCATAGAACAACCTCAAATATATATATTCAGATAAACTGGGTTACAAAATACATTTGAGAATATTTCCCAAAATAGTTGTCTTGGAATTTGTAAAAAAATACATAGTTCAGTACATATTCTGTGAAATATAAATGTGTTTGCCATAATGACTGGTATTGGGGCTCTCGCGGACTACAAAGAAAAGATGTACAAGAATCAAGTTTGTAGAAAGAAGAAAGTCGGCGATGGAAAACAGCAAGACCTGGCAAGAAGAAACAAAAAATTATGAGTCCTCGGTTAAAGCTTTGTTAGAGTAACTGGATGAAGACATCGACAAAGACAAAAGAATGTGATCAGTATCAACTTACTATGATGGTATACCATGCCTTGTCATTTGCTCATTTATGTCCTTATATGGCTTTCCTCAGCGGTTATGGGAACTGTGTGAAGCATCTTATGCCCTTCATTGGTAATATGGTAGATAGCCTTTTTGAACCACTCTTCGATGTAGCTCCTCATGGGCGCCATGTTGATTTCATGCCGGATTTTTATATTGAAGAATTCACTTTCCAAGTCCCTTAGATCAATAGAGAGGTTATGCAATGCTTCTTGAATATCTTGGTTTTTAATCGAATAACCAACTAGCCAGTTTTTCACGTCATCTTCACCATATTAAAGAATGCCATAGAAATTTTTAAATGACAGTCTTTTATAGATATGAACTTGATCATCAAATGCTTGCTTGGTTAAAAACAACGAGTTGAATATCAATTTTGGGTCTTGGACTTCATTGGTGCTCCCAGCTAGATCTATCTCAATGAGCTTCTTGAATAGTTTGTCTCTTCTAGATATGGCTTGGCTACATGCTTGAACGATACCATTCAGGTTTTTTACCTTTTCTTTCCAGCATGCGTTTAGTTCGTCTATTCGATCCGGGGAAGGGAGATCCTTCTGTCTTCTTTTGAATTCTGTCATACCAGTAACTTTAACACCAAATGGTACAACTGCATCAAGGTAGAAACCTTGCTCGTTCTTGAGATCTACTTGCAGATACTCATGAAAAGCATGCGCTCTTGTTCCAAAAGAGACCATACTCTTTGACATCTCCCAAGCTTCTGTTATTAATTCCATTCTTCTCTTTATATTCTTTTCCACATAACCTTAGGCTGATGTGAGAAGGCTTGTTGATCCTTTTAACTTTGTCGCTGGTGCGGTGGGCCCGAGCATTGCCAAAGGAGTAGAAAACAGTGGAAAAGGCATTAGAGCTCCCTCCAATTCTTTGATTCGATCCTTTAACATAACGGTTTCCGCTTCAAGGCCAATAATAGAGTTGTGTAGAGCATGCCCAGTTGCTCAGTGTATCTGTGAGATATGGGAAGGGCACATGTTTTGTAGGTTGATCTCTGAACGAGATTTCCTTTCTTATTCTTTACATCTATCTTTTCAATAACCACTTTTTGGGATTCGTTGTCAAAAACAGCGCTTTGAAATGCAAAAGACTCTTCTTCGTCCAAGGTATTGGTCCCAATTATTTCCATCTTGGGATTATGCGGAGCAGTGCTCTCTAGTTGGTCGTCATCGAGGAACATTTTGTCAATGTCAATTTCTAGTTCCATATCTTCGACGGAGGGATTGTGGATATCAATTTCTCCCCTCGGTCCCTCCTGTTCTTGCACTATTGTTTTTCGTTTTTTGCTCGTGGGAAAATTGTGAGAACTTTCAATTTTTCCAAAGGGAGGGTTATTATCTCCTCCTCTGCCTGAAGAACTGTGTGTGACTTTCTTGCTTGGGTAGGTCATTGGAGTATTGCTCTGATATGTTGTGGTCTTGGGTGTGGCGGTCGAGGATTGGGCACTTTTTTCACCTGAGCCTTTTTGTTTCTGCTTGTACGAATCATTGGTGTTGAGTATTGTCTCAAGGTTGTCGATGTCATGAGCAGGACTTCCTAAGGCATTATCTTCATCTTCATTCAGGATAGTGTCAGTGAAAGAACTGTTGAAACCGACAAAATGCAACCAGTAGGTGTATTGCCTTGCTATTTCAGAAAAAAACATTGTACCAGATATGTGACATGGAAGGAAGCAAGGATTTTGTTTTGACCCAAAAATCCTTATAACATTATAGTTCTCCATTTCTTCTAGTCCGCCCTTCCTATCCATGAACTTAGTCGCCTGGTCAGACAACCAAGGAAAATACTTTCCAAATATCAATGCTTTAAAAACTGAAACAAAATCATTAAAGACTTCATAAAAATGTTGGGAGGTGTCGTGTCTCCATAATATATGGCATGAGAAGGTTACTGGGTCAAATTCGCAGTTTACCTTCTTACACATAGATAGTCCAGGGAATGGACAACAATTCGCCACCGCGAAAATTAAATAAGATGACATAAAGAATTTCTTCTGCCTTGTGTATTGCAATAACTCGGAAGAGATTTCAATGGAAATCAACTTGCCCCAATGGAAGATGGCTTGTTCCTTCACTGCAAAATATAAAATATATAGAATCATCTGAGAGATGTTGGTTGTACTTTCTTATCCCGATATCCTCGTGAAAAGCCATGCAATTTCCCGGAAAGGGTTTTTAAATGCACTAGCCTGTAATCTGGTCATGTCCTTGAGACCGACCGCTGGGTTCTCTAAGAACTTCGGTAAGAGGTCAAATTCATTATCATGCTTCTTTAAGAACTCTCTGCAATTTCCGCCCTTGAAAGTAGGCATTGGGTTGAGAAGTCTTAACATCATTAGAAATACTTGAGACAATAGGGAGACTCGGGAATGGTTCTGCAACTGGATAATCCGCTGGTTCGGAATATAGTTTTCGTCGCAACAAGTGACCAACTCCTTACAGTCAAAAAATTCAGGGACAAAACCTGCTCATGCAATTCCAGATGTCCAGATAACTTCCTTCTGGGCAGAAGGGGACGAGTAGTAGTCATAAGCTCTAGACCACTGAAAACTCTAGTGCTCGTGCCCAAAAATATTCAGGGTATCTCCACAGAAATGTTGTCGAGTTGCAGCCATAAGGTGATGAGTACGGTCATTTTCTCTTGATAGTATTTAAAATGAATGCTGGAGCATGATAATATAATCTCCCGTAAATCTTGGTTCAATGTGTTTTAATGGGAGATGTCCTCGACCTTTTTGCCTATTAATGCCAATGTTTTCGATGTCTCTGGTGAGTTTTCACTAATAAAGGCACAATTAATGTGCATTGGGAAGTGTGTGAAGGTGGCGGGGATGGATGGGAGCGGAAAAAAAATTGAAACTTTTGTGAACCTGGGAGCCTGGGAACCCGCGAATCTGTGACAACAGGAGGTGAAGAATCAACTAAGTATGGAAAGGCGGGGTATAATGCCTTAAAAAGGCTAAAGTAAATAACAATTTTTCCGAGCTCAAGATCCACAAAAAACAAAAAAAAAAAAATCAGATGCCATAATATTGACCTTTGCCAATTTGATAATAGGGAGGTTTAGTTGATGGATCCAAATATCGCTTACTTCAGGTGACTGGGGTGGACGTGGGGTGCCTATGAGAAAAGCTAATGTTTTGATGAATATTTGTTTATATTGCTACATGTGACAGTAATTGTGTGATAGTATTTAGAATGAACACTGGAGGATGGTAATATAATCACCCGTAAATCTTTGTTTAATGCATTTTAATGGGAGATGTCCTCGAGCTTTTCGCTCATTAATGCCAATCTTTTCGAACCTGTGTGGTGAATTTTCACTAATAAAGACGTAATCAATTTGCATTGGGAAAGTGTGCGAAGGTGGCAGGGAAATCGACTAAGTATGAAAAGGCGGGGCAATCAAACAGATGCAGAGAGACTCATCATTGGTAGAGTGAATCTTGTGAGTTCGAGGAGTCCAAGGTCGAATTGTAGATAACATAAGTTTTGGGTGCAAGATGTATATCACAGAACAATGAGCATGAGAGTTCTATAGTGCCAATCTGGGAACTGGCGGCCAAAAACATTAACTATGGGAAAAACATTCTCAGCTATGTATTATAGCTGGACCTCGACAAAAGCAGGTTCAAGTTAGAAGATAATTTGTTTATATTTATTTAAACACTGTTCATATTATTTTATTTTCTTAGTATTTTTTGTGGCCCAAATGCAAACCATGTTCAAATTTGAAAGGTGGATCAACATTTTAATATGAAAGCATACTCTCAAATATGCCAAGCTGTAATATATGCACATGATCCAAGTGGATATCGATGGCCACCCACATTTTCCAACTGGCTCAAAACAATTTTCTGGCAATTTTGGTAATTTACTATTTTTAGTAGTTTTTAACTTCTGGGGCCATTTTGAGGGCCTAAATGAAGGTTTTTCGGGATCGAGCTTCTCAATGATAGTCAAAGGCTATAAATGAGCCCCCAAAATGAATCTCCTCGACGATACCTTTCCAACGAGATATCGTGCGCCCCAAAGGGGATCGTATGCCAAAGTTATGCCCCCGACAAGTTGATACACCAAACTACCCAAAACGGGGTCCACAAAACTATTGGTTTTTCATCTTCTGAGGTTAGGGTTTTGGATTTTATTTATTATAAAAAGGCCTTTGGAGCCTCATTGTAAAATTATCTTCTTATGGATGCGAGTATCCGTCACATCTCTTCTCATAGATAAGCTGCCACCATTTTATCGAGTCTTTCACTCTGTATTTTAGAGTCTTTGTACGTTTTCGCTCATTAATAGAAAATTGTGTATTACTCTATATCTGTGTTTATGGTTGCATCTCTGATACATTTCTCTTATAATATCGGATATCCAAGATATCTCTGTACATTTCCTTATTATATCTCCTCTCTCATTTCGTGCCGAAAATAATCTGGATCAATGGTATCAGAGCAGGCTGCTTTTGATCATTTATTTTTTTCAGTGCATGTCCCCGACGAGGTATGAGTATAGCAAGTTGGGTTCCGAGCTTGTCTCTCTTGAATACAATCACTCTTGCACACCCAAGAAACCCTCCATGGTGGAAGAAAATAAAAACGACAGAGCAGACAATTCTATCAATCTGTTGCTTGAGCAAGCTCTCACGCAACAGAGGGACAAAATGATGGAGAATTTTTCCCACCTCCTTCAATGCCTTCTGATAGAAACAGGCGCATCTTCATCAAACAACCGCTTTGGAAGCACTTCTCCTTTCAAGGTACAGGTTAATTTTGATATTCTCGTATTTGAAGGTCAGATAGATGCAGATGATCTAGACAAATGGTTAAATCGCTACAAGGTTATTTCTCTGTTCACCATTTTTCCGACAGGGAAAAGATCACCTTTGCACTCCTTAAATCTCTCCTCCATGTCAAACATTGGTGGGAAACTTATTGGGATCAAAGTTTCACAGAAGAGTCTGGAATATATGGGGTCGATCCCACTTAGGATTTTTTTGTGGACACGGTAAAGGAACAGTATTACCTTGTTGGCAACTATGAGGACCAATATATGGGATGGACCACACTACGGCAAGAGAGGGGCCAAGCACTTCCAGAGTTCACCAATACCTTCCATACATTGCGCACCAAGCTGGGTATCAAAGACTCTGAACGACATTTGGTTTTGAAATATCGTGGGGCTCTACATAGATACATCCAAACTGAAATGGATTTTCTGCACATCTCATCACTCAGTGCTGCTTATCGATATGACATTAAAATCGAGCAGAAATTTAAGCACCAGAACAAACGGGAGTCTGGGTCTGCAAATCTGCAACAACCAAAGTATGATAAAGACGACCCTAACAAACAGTCTCCCGAAAATCAGTCTAAGCCACAGGAAAATAAGGGTCACGGGAAGACAAAGAAGGACACTGGAAAATGGTGTGATTTCCAAAAAAGCCTCTGGCACAACACCAATGAATGTCGCTCAAAACAGTCATTCGTGGTAAAGATCAAAGACAAGGAGATGAACCCTAATTCAGAATCTGATTTTGAAAATACTGGTAAAAGACATATCATCGACGTAGACCCCACAACTATTTTCGCGACCGCAACAATTCAACCAGAAGAACCCACAGATCCTGAAGAGGGGGAGCGCCTTTTTCATTCACAAATGCGGGTGAAGGGGACCCCGCTTCATTTTATTGTTGATAACAGAAGCCAGAAGAACCTCATCTCAACAGAGGTCGTCAAACAGTTCGGACTGTCGACAACACCACACCCACAACCATACAACATTGGATGGCTTCGCCAGGGACGAGATCTTCATGTCAGCCAATAGTTTCGATTGTCATACAACATCCAACCCTTCAAGGATGAGTTAATATGTGATGTTGCCCCACTGGATGTCTATGATGTTCTCTTGGGCCAACCATATATGTGGAAGCGCCATGTTATCTATGAGTCTCAACCCCATAGTGTCATTGTTACTTTGGGGGGTCATCTCTACATGATACCAGAGGTAGTTCCAACTATTGTCCCACCTAAACAATGCCATAAGGTAGTATATCATACTAAGAAATTCGACTTCTTCACAATCTGTTCAAAAGGTGAACAAAAGGATATTGCAACCACTACAGCCTCGACCCAAGCACCTTCTATCCAACAGAAGCAGGTCAACAAGATTAAAGCAAAGTGTAAAGATTCCTTCGGCACACAAGAATCTCATGTAGACATACTGGTTAAAAAGGTCCAACCCTTCTAGCCACAGGTTTGTGACAACCTTCAACAAGCTAAGCAGCGCAACTTCTCCAACAAGGCAAGCAACTCATCAAGATGCAAATTCAGCAAATGCTTTTCCCTCTCCCGTGGGCACTCAACGCAATGGATACCATTGCTTCCTAAGAAGGGAATATTAATCTAGGTGGATATCGGTGGCCACCCACCTTTTCCAACTGGCTCAAAACAATTTTCTGGCAATTTTGGTAATTTACTATTTTTAGCAGTTTTAAACTCCTGGGGCCATTTTGAGGGCCTAAATGAAGGTTTTTCAGAATCGAGCTTCTCAATGATACTCAAAGGCTCTGATTGATCCCCCAAAATGAATCTTCTTGACAATACCTTTCCAACGAGCTATCGTGTGCCCCAAACGGAGAACGTATGCCAAAGTTATGCCCTCGGGAAGTTGATACACCAAACTACCCAAAACGGGGTCCACAAAAATGTTGCCTTTTCATCTTCCGGGGTTAGGGTTTTGGATTTTCTTTATGATAAAGGCCTTTGGAGCCTCATTGTAAAATTATCTTCTCATGGATGTGAATAGCAGTCACATCTCTTCTCATAGATAAGCTGCCACCATTCTAACGAGTCTTTCACTCTGTATTTTACAGTCTTTGTACATTTTCGCTCATTAATAAAAATTGTGTATTACTGTATATATGTGTTTATGGTTGCATCTATGATACATTTATGTTATAATATTGGATATCTGAGATATCTTTGTACATTTCTTTATTATATCTCCGCTCTCATTTTGTGCCGAAAATAATTCGGATCAACAAAATACTAAAGGAGGGCATCATGTCAACACCTTTGTAGATGACAGTGGGCTAGCACAATATTGCATTCTTGCTACGATGATACCTTAAAAAAACTAAAATAACCAACATTTTTTTTCCAATTCAAGATTGACAGAAAGAAACTAATTAGATTCCATAATATTCTCCCATTAATGCATTTTAATGGGAGATGTGCTAGAGCTTTCCGCTTATTAATGCCAATCTTTTCGAACATTTGTGGCGAGTTGTGACTAGTAAAAGCATAATTAATGTGCATTGGGAAGGGGCGAAGGTGGCAGGATGGAGGGGAGAGAAAAATGCTTCAATACTTTTGTGAACCTAGGAGTCCCTGAACCCGCGAAACTTTGAACAAACAACTAAGTATGGAAAGGCGAGGCAATCAGACAAAGTCATTGTAGGTAGAGCGAGGCTTGCGAATTCAAGTAGTCTGTGGTTTAATTGTAGATCACCCAAGTTTTGGGTGCAAGATGTATACTCCGAACACGGGCATGAGAGTTCGATAACGCCTACCCAGGAACCTACGACCATAAAATTGGCTAAGGAAGGAAACGAACGATGGTCGGTTGGACTCATGATGTCAAGATATAGATGGACATAGAATTTGCCAGTCCACCACTCAGGAACCCGCAAGCATAGAAATGTGACTAAGTATAGAAGAGGAAAAAGAAAGGGAGAAAAGAACTTTATGCCTCACACAAAAACACTTTGCTTGATAATTTTCAAGCGATAGAAACACATCAACTATGGGAAAAACATTCTTAGCCATGAAATATAGCTCGAGTTCAATAGACCCTGGTTGAAATCCAAAGAGATGTTGTTTATATCTATTTCAACAAGCTCATAGGTAGAGTGAGGCTTGCGAAGTTGAGGAGCTCGGGGTCGAATTGTATATCATCGAAGTTTTGGTTGCAAGATGTATACCCCGAACACGGGGCATGAGAGTTCGATAGGGCCTAGCCGGGAACCCGCAAGCATAAAATTGGCTAAGTATGGAAACGAACAACGGTTAGTCAGAATCGTGATGTGAAGATATAGATGGATATATAATTTCTACCTCTGTAACTTGGGGAACCTGCGAGCATAGATATGTGACTAGGTATAGAACCAGAAACAGATAATAGAGGGAAAGAAGAAAAGGGAAAAAAGAGCAAGTATAGAAGAGAAAAAAGAAAGGGAGCAAAGAACTTTATGCGTCGCACAACAACACTTGGTCTTAAGTATGGAAAGGCGGGGAGTTCAGACGGAGTTATCGTAGGTAGAGTGAGGCTTGTGAGTTCGAGGAGTCTAGGGTTGAATCATAGATCACTGAAGTTTTGGGTGCAGGATGTATACCCCAACACGGGGCATGAGAGTTCGATAGCGCCTATGCAGGAACCTGCAGTCATAAAATTGGATAAGTATGGAAACGAACGACAGTCAGTCAGACATGTGATGTGAAGATATAGATGGATATAGAATTTCTCACTCAACGACTAAGTATAGAACCCAAAACAGATGATAGAGGGAAAGAAGAAAAGGGAAGAACGAGTAAGTATAGAAGAGGAAAAATAAAGAGAGCAAAGAATTGTAAGCCTCGCACAACAACACTTAGTATGTTAATTATAAAGCGCTAGAAACACATCAATTATGGGAAAAACATTCTCAGCCATGGAATATAGTTGCAGCTCAATAGACGTTGGTTCAACATAAAAGAGATGTTGTTTATATCTATCTCAACAAGCAATAGACAAAATATATGACTTGGCACACTTATATGAAAGCATTCAGACAGAGTCATCATAGGTAGAGTGAGGCTTGGGAGTTCGAGGAGTCTGGGGTCGAATTGTAGATCACCGAAGTTTTGGGTGCAAGATGTATACCCCGAACACGGGCATGAGAGTTTGATGGCGCCTACGTGGGAACCCACGGCCATAAAATTGGCTAAGTATGAAAATGAATGACGGTCGATCGGACTCATGATGTGAAGATATAAATGGACATAGAATTTGTCACTCCGCCACCTCGAGAACCCACGAGCATAGATATGCGACTAAGTATAGAACCAGAAATGAATGATAGAGGGGAAGAAGAAATGGGAAAATGGGTGAGTATAGAAGAGTAAAAAGAAAGGGAGAAAAGAATTGTATGCCTCACACAACAACACCTAGTCTGATAACTATCAAGCAATAGAGACACATCAACTATGGGAAAAACGTTCTCAGCCATGGAATATAGCTGGAGCTCAACATACCGTGGTTCAAGTTAAAAGAAATGTTGTTTATATCTATTTCAATAAGCAATAGACAAAATATATGACTTGGCATTCTTATATGCAAGCATATTCTAAAATATGACAAGCTCCAATATATGCACAAATTGGACAACGTATGCATATCAGAGTTTTGTAACCATACCTCTTAGTCTCTGGACCTTGTAATATGTTGGAGGTTTCACTTCTACTTGTCGATAGTTCTTGTGAACTAAAAAACATGTGGTGTAAATGACATAAACATATTTACCATGGCATAGCAGAATAAATAACTGCGTATATTTGTTTCGTAAACATAGCAAGAGCGTAATCTATGAATCCTTACCTTCGACATTGTCGTTGTGCCGATGTTTGCGACGATTCACTGCCCATGCCCATGTCACTTATGAAACCGTGACTATGAACATGTGTATATTGTTCATACTCAATATGGATGTGCAATAGGCATACCCATTATATTTTTTGTGGCACAACTGTAGCCATACCTTTTGGAAGATTGTACTCCAGCTTTCTCAGTTGTGGCAGATAAGGCTCCATCTTCATGTTCAATTAGTCTGTTCTTTTTTCAATGTAGTAGTACAGAGAATACAATGGACATGAAGGCAAGCTGCTAGGTAGGAACACATGAAAAAAAAATGGAGTACAAATTTATTTATTTCAAGATAGCTACACAAAAAATACAATTGACATGAAGATAAGTTAATATACAGGAAGATACGCAGTATCCAAGGAAAAAAAAAACCAGAAGAACTGCAAACTAGTGGAACAAGTATAGACAGAGTAAATGAAAAACAATTGGATATGGAATATGGGTAGAAGTATGCACCTTTGTATGTATTCTTCTACATTTCTGGTTAAGAGTTCTTTGCCTTGTCCAGTTTTCCTGTTTGTTTCAACGAAAGAAAGTACAAAACAAAATGAACATGAACGTAAGTTGATATGTAAGGACAAAACAAGGAATATGTACTTACAGTAAATAAAATAGAATAAAAGGAATAGAGTAACAGATAGTGTTAGAAGAATGTATTGTTTTTGTTTTTTCTTCATCCATGTATGTGTATATATAAAAGATTGTGTAAAGAAATTTTGTGTCCAAAATCAATTACAAACCAGGGAAAACTAAGAAGTTGGATAACTTGGTTTTTTGCAACAAGCTAGACAGATATGCTTTGAAACATAGAAATATGATTATTCAATATGTTTGATGTATATTTCATAATTCAAGTGCAATACCAATTGTATCGTGATCATACCAGTATGTGTCTAAGATAAAGACGTTGTATTGAGAAATGGGCACATTCGACCATACATGGTCAATAAGTGTGTTTTGTACATGGTTTATCTTGTCCAAAAGAAAGCGAAGACTGTATTTGCACATGTAGTTTTCCAATTCTTTTGTTCTGGCATTATTTTGTAACATGTCAATATTGAAGTCTCCTACAATGACAATGGTTTCGTTCAGATGCAAATTCTCTAATGCACTGGAAATAACATTTAGTATGTTGGAGAATGTTGCATGCTGAGCAGCATAGAGATTCAGTATTGCAATTTATGATGCATGGAGAATTACTTTTGCGAGCACCATCTCAACATTGTTTTCTTCGAAATGCATATGCTCCAAAATTGTTACATGTTTTTTCACTAATATCATCACCCCATGTGTAATGTAACTCGATATGCAATTGTAATTTGGAAATTGCTTGTTTTGCATGCATAATGTCATGTATGTTTCCTGCAAGCACAAAATATCGGATTGCATTGTGTCATGGTCATTGAGTATATCATCCATGTGTGCATGTAGGTTGCACGTGTTAAGTGAGAGAATTGATACAAATGAGTTTATTTGCATGGATTGGAAATCATACTGTAGATGCCACTTTGCAGTATTCCTAAGGCGTTGCATCTCAATATCAACTTTGTGTTTGAATTTGAAGTTATCTTTTGTAAGAGCACTTAGTAAATACAAGTAGTCTATACTTCTGACACGAGACAATGTTGTTGGTTGTGGAGCCTGATTATCTTCTTGATTTAGATGTCTTTTGTTTTCAGTCGTGTTTATACCCCATGAAGTATTTACAACCCATAAGAATGTACACTCTTCCACGCGGGGGGAGTGCAGAGGGGGGTTACCCCCTCTGCGGGATTCGGGGGCGAAGCCCCCGAAGGACAAATTGTCTTGTAAATGTATATTGTAATTTCATTGTAAATCTGAACCGTTCATTAGAAGGTCATAGATCTAATGGTAGAAATTATGTTAGGGTTTTTTGCCCTAGAAGGCAACCCTCTATTATGAGGGAAATGTATTACGGTTATGCATGATGGCGAATATTGTATTATGAGATAGGAGACTGTGAGAGAAAGAAGAGGAAGTTACAGTGGGTTTGATGTAGTTTGTATCCCTTCATTTGTTGGATAATAATAAAGGAAGGACCTGGCAATTTCTTTGGTGGATGTAGCCCACACTGGGTTAACCAGGTAAATCTGTGTCACTATTGTATTATGTATCTTATGTGTTTTGTTTCCGCATTTGTTTTATTTTATTGCTCCACGGTCCTGTTTTTCTAACAAGTGTTGTGTATACAAGTCCATGTATTCGAATTCCTACAAGGTCAAATGCAACATTATCAAGTGTTAGTCCATGCGATCTGTGGACTGTACGTGCACATGCAAGTTTAATTGGAAACTGTTTTCGAATCTTCAGTCGACCTATCTTTGCCGATGTCGATACTGGTTTTGATATTCGTAAGATAGGTGTCCAATCGCATGCAGTGTTTGAATTATATAGATAAGCCAAATTGTTTGCTTGTCTGTGGCCTATATGCGGCTCATGGAACTTAATCCAGAGGACATCAAGTTTTTATGTTTTGGTATAGCCTTTGAGTATTCCATCTGCACCATTCACCAAGTCATCCTGTGAATCATAGTTGCAGGCATATATTTCAACCAGCATGTCTAATTTCAGGACAAGTTGCAAAGACAAAGTGGTTGTATGTTCATGACGTGGTACATTTCCATGGTTGTCTTCTTCGAGGTCAATTGAATTGATGATGATATCATCGCCAGGCATGAGCGATAGCATGTACCTGTTATGCATTACAACATCCCTATTTATGTAGAACATGTAAGGGAAGGTTGGGTATGTTGGTGCAGGTCGCATGCACCTTGAATTGATATATGTTAAGTCAGCATGTGTTTGGCTGTTTGTCCGCATTCTATTCAGAATTGCAATAAATGTTTCATCTGTCTGGCACATTGTAGTATGTAATTCAAAGCATTTTATATTGTATTTCTAGAAGTCATGCATCACTCTTTGCATATTGACCATAGGTTGTTCAAATATCAAAGAATCTTGGATGGGTTGCGTCTAGTAAAGATCCTCACAGAATATCATGTCAATGTTTCCAAAGTATTTGGTGTGCACATGTTTTATGTTTCTTAGCCAATTGTCAATGGAATACAAGAAGCGACTTCCAATCAAAGATGCCTCATCTATGAAGACAAGTTGCAGTTCGTCATAAAGCTTAGACAAGGTATCTAGCATTTTCTTGTTGAGTGGAAGAAACTGTGACTTGTTAAAAGGCATAAAAAATGAAGAGTGGACTGTTGTTCCACCTGCATTATATGTAGCTTTTCCCATGTATAAAACTATTAGCCCCTTTGGTTTCATAGGATCAGAGGAATTGTTTGAATCATAGATTTGTATAAGCATTTGTAACAGTGCTTTCGCTGTGAATGTCTTGCATGTTCTTGCCTTGCCTATAAGGAACAAGTGCACATGAGTGTGCATGTTCAAGCATTTTTTAATCGCAATGTCCTTTAGAATTGTTTGTTGTTCTCGCTTCAATAGATATGACTCTGTGGTATTCATTATTTTCAATTAGGAAAGGATGTTTTGTGACTTGAAAACCAAGATTGATACGTTTTTCAATGTCGATTGCTCAAGGACGAGGCAAATATGCTTGCAAGTCATAGGACTCGTAAGGATTTCTAGTTGTTTTACGATTTGTGAATGTCTCATCAACATTGTCAGGGTTTTCTAGTTCATTAACTACACTTTCTAGATCACCCCATGTTGGATTAACATTGTATGTAAATCTACATTCATTGATTTGTACTATAGTCTCAGAGGTAATATACACAACTTCCCATGTAGGGAAGTTATGTTTTAATATGTTTTCATTTTGATCAAACGAAACGTATAACAATAGTTTTTCTCTACAATAGTTTTTATAGTTAGTATGTTTGTTGTATTTGACAAAGCGTATTACAGAGGGATTTTTCCTTTTTGATATGGGTGCACCATTTTTTTTGTAATGCGATATGAAGTTTGCTAAGTAGATATGCTTAATAGAAGATGGACGTTGGAGGTAATAATCAATAATAGAGCGACATAGTACATCCTCTGAATTGTCAAGCTCTTTTTTGAGAAAAGATGATGGTTTAAGCACAAATGTGCGTTTCTCAAGTGGAGATGTGTTTATGAAGGCACATTTCCTTGAACTACAATTGAGGGGTAAAGAAAGTGCAATGTGGACTGCTTGTTGAGCAGACATTTGTTGAAGATTAAGTAATGTATTTCCAAGCGTACGTATCATTTGCATAACATCAATATGACTTCTTGCATGTTCTTTGCGTATTCTTCTGAATGCACTTGTCATGGATTTGTCAACCTTTGTCATATACAAGGTATGATACGATGTTGCAGCATATGCATTGAGGACATATTGTGCATCTGTATTTGCATTCCACATAACTGGCATGTCCTTGGAGAAACTATTGTTCCAATTATGGGAAAGTTTTCGTTTAATGAAAATTGTTGATTGTTTAAGTGTACATTGTATGGCTTGGATGTACTCATCTTCTGTTAGATTTAGCTCTGTCAAGAAGTCATCGAAGCTCATAAACTCATCAAATTTTTGTTGTTCTAGAAATGCAAACAACGATTTAGATTTCTCAATGACAACATTGTCCTCTAAACAAAGCAGTTCTATGATTCTTGTTGTTCTTATTGGCGACACAGGGAAGTTGTATCTGCAATGCGATTTTTTTTTGTTTTTTACAGCTTTTTGTATGATAATGTCTATGAACTTTGGCAAGCTCTAGATCCAAATGATCTTTGTTGCATGTTATGTATTTGTCCACAAACTGCTCGATCTATGAGTTGTTGTCATTTCCATAGACCGGTGCACCCTCTATCCACAATAGTGTGTGGTCATTCTCATTCCCCTTATTCTGGAACTCAGTCACAAAAAAGTAGTCCGATATTTTTTCGAAAAACGTTTCAAAGAATCTTGGATGGGTTGCATCTGGTAAAGATCCCCACAAAATATCATGTCAATGTTTCCAAAGTATTTGGTGTGCACATGTTTTATGTTTCTTAGCCGGTTGTCAATGGAATACAAGAAGCGACTTCCAATCAAAGATGCCTCATCTATGAAGACAAGTTGCAGTTCATCATAAAGCTTAGACAAGGTATCTAACATTTCCTTGCTGAGTGGAAGAAACTGTGACTTGTTAAAAGGCATAAAAAATGTAGAGTGGACTGTTGTTCCACCTGCATTATATGTAGCTTTTCTCGTGTATAAAACTATTAACCCCTTTGGTTTCATAGGATCAGAGGAATGGTTTGAATCATAGATTCGTATAAGCATTTGGAATAGTGCTTTCTCTGTGAATGTCTTGCATGTTCCTGCCCCGCCTATAAGGAACAAGTGCACATGAGTGTGCATGTTCAAGCGTTTTTTTAATCACAATGTCCTTTAGAATTGTTTGTTGTTCTCGCTTCAATAGACGTCTGACTCTGTGGTATTCGTTATTTTTTATTAGGAAAGGATGTTTTGTGACTTGAACACCAAGATTGATACGTTTTTCAATGTCGATTGCTCAAGGACGAGGCAAATATGCTTGCAAGTCATAGGACTCGTAGGGAGTTCTAGTTGTTTTATGATTTGTGAATGTCTCATCGACATTGTC
The DNA here is from genome assembly GCA_010110895.2 of Picea sitchensis. Taxonomy (NCBI): domain Eukaryota; kingdom Viridiplantae; phylum Streptophyta; class Pinopsida; order Pinales; family Pinaceae; genus Picea; species Picea sitchensis. Next base: position 24,684 of record SNQJ01S0034632.1, read on the forward strand.
AGGGTTTTCTAGTTCATTAACTGCACTTTCTAGATCACCCCATGTTGGATTAACATTGTATGTAAATCTACATTCATTGATTTGTACTATAGTCTCAGAGACAATATACGCAACTTCCCATGTAGGGAAGTTATGTTTTAATGTGTTTTCATTTTGATCAAACGGAACATATAACAATAGTTTTTCTCTACAATAGTTTTTATAGTTAGTATGTTTGTTGTATTTGACAAAGCGTATTATAGAGGGATTTTTCCTTTTTGATATGGGTGCACCATTTTTTTTGTAATGCGATACGAACTCTGCTAAGTAGATATGCTTAATAGGAGATGGACGTCGGAGGTAATAATCAATAATAGAGTGACATAATACGTCCTCTGAATTGTTAGGCTCTTGTTCGAGCAAAGATGATGGTTTAAGCACAAATGTGTGTTTCTCAAGTGGAGATGTGTTTATGAAGACACATTTCCTTGAACTACAATTGAGGGGTAGGGAAAGTGCAATGTGGACTGCTTGTTGAGCAGACATTTGTTGAAGATTAAGTAATGTATTTCCAAGAGTACGTATCATTTGCATAACATCAATATGACTTCTTTCATGTTCTTTGCATATTCTTTTGAATGCACTTGTCATGGATTTTCCAACCTTTGTCATATACAAGGTACAATACGATGCTGCAACATATGCATTGAGGACATACTGCGCATATGTGTTTGCATTCCACATAACTGGCATGTCCTTGGAGAAACTGTTGTTCCAATTATGGGAAAGTTTTCGTTTAAGGAAAATTGTTGGTTGTTTAAGTGTACATTGTATGGCTTGGATGTACTCATCTTCTGTTAGATTTAGCTCTATCAAGAAGTCATTGAAGCTCATTAACTCATCAAATTTTTTTTTGTTCTAGAAATGCAAACAACGATTTAGATTTCTCAATGACAACATTGTCCTCTAAACAAAGCAGCTCTATGATTCTTGTTGTTCTTATTGGCGACATAGGGAAGTTGTATCTGCAATGCAAATGTTTTTTCATTTTTTACAGCTTTTTGTATGATAATGTCTATGAACTTTGGCAAGCTCTGGATCCAAATGATATGTGTTGCATGTTATGTATTTGTCCACAAACTGCTCGATCTGTGAGTTGTTGTCATCTCCATAGACCGATGCACCCTCTATCCACAACAGTGTGTGGTCATGCTCACTCCCCCTATTTTGGAACTCAGTCACAAAAAAGTAGTCTGATATTTTTTTGAAAAACATTTCATCATGGCATATCAATTTCCTCAAAGTATTTATTCTATGTCTATAGTAGCGAGTTCATGTCACTGGGTCTTTTCTTACGAGGTAGTCAATGTCCTCATTTTCCAATGTATCAGTTTGTTTTTTCCTTTTCCTGTTCCTATACAATGCAGACACTGTAGCCACCAATGGATCCCAGCGATGCTTTGCACTTGTAAATGTGATGAAAAATGTTGGCGGTCCCAATTGTCGGATCATTGCAAAAAAAAAATTCTTGTTTTGTTGCAAATAGTCACGAGAGATGCGGATGTTTTTGAAATCTATGTATCCAATATCAGATTTCATGATTTTTTCTAGGTTTTCTTTGTACTTGACATCTTTGGACAATAACTTTCTTTCTTGTAGCTGGCCTTTTCTTATTCGCACCCACATGCAAGACAACACTTGCTCAATTATTATGCACATTGTTTTGAAAAACAAATTTATTATGTAACAGGAGAAGTCACCGCTTGAATGTAGCAATTCCCATCGAACTATTTTATGGTAGCTGAATCGTTACGTAATGTCACTAGGACGTGGATCTCCATAGAACAATGTTGGGAAGTTCATTTCCTCAACAAATTTTTCCTTGAATATTCCAAGTGGATGTTGCCCCTCAATAGGTGCAATTTCGACAATCTTGTCTTGCAAGTCACGAATGCGTCATGAGTCAATGAATCCATGTATCAATGTTTCAACAAGTCTTTCATTCTCTGATTCATCGCTTGTATCAAATTCACTAGTAGTCTCGAGAGTCTGTGCAGAGCTGTCATCCCCTTCTCCAAGAACATTGTTCCAGTTCTCATTACACAAATGTTTTCTGCTTTGTACAGGGCCCTGGAACATAATTCTTTTAATGCTTTCATGACAACATGCATAAGCACTTTACCTATCTGGTATGCATTCTTGTATTGCAAGTGTATTTTGAGAGCTACAACAATTGTCATTGTATCGCTAATGAATTGTGGCAAGGATTTTTGCACAACATCTAGTTGGACATGCACAATAATAATTGATCTTGTTAATCCGATTTGGGGTTGTTTATAGCCCTAGGGTCTGATTTGTGCAAATGCAATTCGCAGAGACACAAGTCTCTCTTCAAGTTTTGTAAGTGCACTTACATCTAGTAGTGGTGTATTACATCTTATTTTCCATTTTCAAGTGATCGTTTGCATGGAACACAAATATTGCAACTGGAAAATGTTTTATCATTTAGTGTCAAGCCGAGGTATTATACTTCCAAATTAGGTGTGAAAGACTTAATGTTTTTTGCGAAATTCAATTGATCGCAAATTGCACATGCAATGGAAGGAGTGTCTTTAATTTGTTTCATATAGATCTGTTTTGCATCTTTCTTCCGTAGGGAAGTATGCGTAGAAAGTGTTTGTTGGTTTTCATTGGTAGCAGTGCATGGTGTTGGCTCTAGCCCACCTAATGTGATTTTTTCCTCTCGGTCAATACCATGACCATTGCGAGATATGTGGTCGTACCTATTTCTCTCACGTATCTATTTTTTCAATATGTGGTAGGTTAACTTATGCTTGCTACTAGAAACTAGTTTCACTTGTTGACAAGCCATGTTGGAGGTGGAATCGACATTTTTTATGAGCATTTCATCCTCACCATATCGATGATGCAAACTGTGATGTTCTTTGTCATTCGACATGTGATGTTTGCATTCAGTAGAAAATGTGAAAATGTGATTGTGTTGTGCATGAACAATTTTTTTTAGGTTGTGATATGTGAGTTTTTGTCTATAAGGAAGCGTACCGATGTATTTTTTTCTCTCACGTATGACCTTTTTCAAATTGTGATAAGTTAGTCTATGTTTCTTGTTTAAGGTGTGGATGACCTCATGACAACTGGGATGAGTTTCAATCTGATTAAATAGCATGTGAATCTTATGCAGATTGGATGCGGTTTGGGTGGCATCGAGACTGGATCCTGAACTGGTAGTATTTCTTATACCACCAATGTATTTTTTTCTCTCACGTATGACCTTTTTCAAGTTGTGATAAGTTAGTCTAGTTTTTTTTTCAAGGTATGGATGAACTCATGACAACTGGGATGAGTTTCATTGTGATTAAATAACATGCGATGCTTATGCAGATTCGATGCGGTTTGGGTGGCATTGACACTGGATCCTAAACTAGTAGTATTTCCTATACCACCAATGTATTTTTTTTCTCTCACGTATGACCTTTTTCAAGTTGTGATAAGTTAGTCTACATTTTTTGTTTAATCTCTGTATGGCTTCATCACAACTGGGACAAGTTTCATTCTCATTAAATAGCATGCGACGCGTATGCAGATTCGATGCAGTTTGGGTGGCATGGACAGTGGACCATGAACTAGTAGTATTTCTCATCAAAGGTTGATAATGGATATGTGGCATATCTGTTTTCAACGAGATGATGTAAAATTTTCAATCGTAGTTTGAATCAATACAACAAGAATGGACAATACCATCTGACACAGCCAACCAAACCTGGATATTTACTCTGAATACAATAGATAATCATTGCAAACATAATCTGCCGCCCTCTACATTTCCTTTCTCATATGGCAGTGCCATGTTTACAAGGTATTGTTGCCAACTTCCAATTGTTGGCATACTTTCTAGGAGATATGGTGAAAGGTGTTGATGAAAGCAACTAAAATTCTGTTGGTTGTCACCTATAATTGCATTGCAAAAGGATTGTACAGTGTAAAGCCGCAACTACTACACATCGAACTCTATTTCTACCAAATAGCAAATTGCATTGAACAGACTATCTCCACAACTAAATGCAACAATTGTCGCTATGTGCAAGCCATGGGAGTGTATACGATGCATAATTTGTTTCCAATGTGATTCAAGGTCTTTGCAAATGAGGGACAAATAAATAAGAGGTCCTCCAAGATTGCATATGGATAATTTTCTACAGAGTAGTGGTTCATAATGGCCACTAATAGGATTGACATCATGGAACAAGATGCAATATGAATCGCTAGATGCAGTTTCGTTGAATAGTAGATATCTTGTTTTTCTTGTCAATGACCATATTCCAATTGATATATTCATCCACTTGGAAAACCACCGTATACAAAATGTATCTCCCCAAAGTCCCCTCTCGTGTGCAGGAAGAATTGCAGATGCAGACAACCGCATCTTTGAAAAATACGTAGTGACATTATGTATTCCATGCAACTAGAAAAGAAAATCAGATGCCAATTCGTATTGATACAACTCCAATGCCTCAACATTGCCATTTTTTAAATAGCTCAAGAAATAATCTATCAATCCATTGCGCAGGTTGGTCGAGGAATAACAGAAATGCAATAGAACTTGAAATGGATCGAAGAGGCAATCTCCTACAGTATATGAGAATGCATCCAATCTAAAAATCCCATTGCTATGCAATACCTGGTCAATGATGTCATGTACAATGGAGTATGTATCTATTTCATAGGACTCAACATCTATTACTTACTTCATCTCTTAAGCTGTGATTTTCAAGATGTTTCTTAGATATATTCAGTTTATATGCAAACATAGAAAAAATAAAACTATAAGTGCGGAACTGCATACCAATTCCGTTATCTATCCTTCAACCTTCTTCCTGTCAAATTCAATCCCCCTAGTCGCTACAGCATATGACAAACAAACAAACGTACAATGAACAATGAACCAAATAGAAGAGACAATGCAAATGAAATAGCATTATAAATTTGCTCAGCACAAAGACCGAGTATTCAATGCATATAATTTTTGAACCTATTCCACACGTGCATCCTATAAGCATTTCAGTTCTCATTTGATTCTTTGCAAGACATAAAGGACAACACAAAACCAACAGGTGGACGAGGTTTTTGATTCAGAGAATAAAAGCATGCCCTGTCACAAGGCCCCGACAGATGTTTGCCCCGCAATGACAACTCTGAATTTGTTTTCTAAACCCCTTTTCATTACTATTTTCAAAAGAGCTATGGCACTATATCCAAGACGTGGAAGTTGGCATATGTGATTGGAAGGGAACAAACTGGAAAAAATGGACCAAACGTATAGTTTCCAGGAACATAAAATATGAGGAGAACATTCAATTTTATTTTTTATATTTCATTGTGGCTGCAATAGATGAGGGTTCTGTGTCCAACATCGACATTCAAAGGGGAACAAGACGTTTTGGAAGGGAACAAATTCGGAAAAATGCACCAAACATATGGTTTCCAGTTACAGAAAATATGAGGAGAACATTCGATTTCCTTTTTTATATTTCACTGTGGCTGCAATAGATGTGGGTTATGTCTCCAACATCGACATTCAAAGGGGAACAAGACGCTTTAGAAGGGAGAAGACTGGGAAAAATGCACCAAACGTATGGTTTTCAGGACCAGGAAAAACAAGGAGAAAAATTCAACTTTCTTTTTTATATGTCACTATGGTTGCGACAGAGGCAGGTTATGTATAGAACATTGACGTTCAAGAACAAGGACAAGTTTATGGTCGTAGCAGCCACATAGAAACATGTTCTGCAAGAGGATTTTGAGCAAGGGATTCATAGTATTGAAAATTCTTTCTTGCAAGTTGCAAATAGCAAACAACAAACAAGGAATAGCAATGAAACCATGGCACCGAAACTTACCCGTGAATGAGGAACGACATAAGTGCAACTCCAAACCCTGCAAACTGCAACAACAGGTCCAACTGCGGATGCAGGACCCCAACCTTGCAAAGTTGAAGCAAACAAGAGCAAGCAACAAACACAATACCAATGAACAAGCACCAAGAGGTCCAACTGCAACTGTAGGACCTCAAATTTGCAAAGTTGAATCAAACAACAACAAGCAGCATCGAACCAACCAACGAACAAGCATCAACCACTGAACCAGTAATGCCGCCGAAGAACAATATTTCCCAAATTCATTGCAGACAACAATGTATCCAAAAATCGGAGGAAACTATATTGTAACACACCCGTTGAGTAAACATTTAAGGTTGTGAGGCCTATTAGGTAAACACTTAAGGCTGTCAGAACCGTTGAAGGACCTCATGCTGTGCAAACATTTAAGAAATAATGCAGTGTAGTAGGCTTGTTTACGTACGCAATAATGAAAATGCCTCTCTAAGTATGCAACAATAAAGAAAAATTAAAATAATAATAATAATAACAACAATAGTTCGAACAATGGAGACTATGCAAAAAAAATTTACTCAGAGGACAAAGCAATAAAAAAACTGACTATCCATGCTCAAAACTTTGGATATCTAAACATTTCAATACGAATAGTACACATTCAAAAAGACCGTAGATGATAAAAACTTTGGATATGCCAACATACAAAACATTGGGAATAGCGAAGCTGGTAATAAGACCTCAAATCTATTATCCAATGAGATCATGACATAGAAGAGTTTTTTATTATATAAAAAATAATGTTTTTAGTTATGTAGTTTGAACAATAGAGATTATGCAAAAATTTGTAGTCAAACGACAAACTAATATAAAGTCAACGAATTATCGATCGCTAAAAACTTTGGATATCTAAACATTTCATTATGAATAGTACAAATTCAAAAAGACCGTAGATGATAAAAACTTTGGATATGCCAACATATAAAACATTGGGAATAGCGAAGCTGGCAATAAGACCTCAAATCTATTATCCAATGAGATCATGATATACAAGGGTTTTTTTATTATATCAAAAATAATGTTTTTAGCTATGTAGTTCGARCAATAGAGATTATGAAAAAAWTTGTARCCAAACGACAAACTAATATAAAGTCAACGAATTATYGATCACTATAAACTTTGGATATCTAAACATTTCAGTATGAATARTACAAATTAAAAAAGACCGTAGATGATAAAAACTTTGGATATGCCAACATATAAAACATTGGGAATAACAAAGCTGGCAATAAGACCTCAAATCTATTATCCAATGAGATCATGACATATAAGGGTTTTTTTATTATATAAAAAATAATGTTTTTAGTTCTGTAGTTCGAACAATAGAGATTATGCAAAAAATTGTAGTCAAACGACAAACTAATATAAAGTCAACGAATTATCGATTGCTATAGTCCCTCTACACCTTCGACATGGACTAAAAAGAATGTAGGTACCATGTCAAACACCTTAATTTGGTGTTTTGGTTGATAATCCATATTCACATGTAAAAAGTTGTGAGTTTTTTATAGAACCAATCATCTTTTATGATGTATAATTAATCAAAATTTCTTTTCGAACCTATTATTATAGATTAATATCATCAATTCACAACTCACAATGGTGTTCTATTGGTTTTTGAACATGCTTAATCTATGTTACACTGTGTATATAAGTGCAAAACACCTTCATATGTCGTGCATTGGTGTTGTCTTTGCATGCACATTAGGTTTATACATTAAGATTCTTGTTAGCACTAAATATAAGACCCATGGTAGTTTGTCCAATATATTAGTGGTTTGTCACATTTTCAACTCTTTTAACAAAATAACAATCTTATCCAATATGTATCTCATAGTTTTCATAAAATATCAATGCATAATGAGTTAATAGTATGAAAATATATTCATAATATTAAAGGTTCATTGATTGGGGAAATCATATCAAATAAAGCACCCATACTAGTGTACATACATCCATTAGTATAATGGAAAAGGTAAACATATAACAATCAAGTGAACATGGTTATACACATTCACACCATAACATGCACGAATATTGAATGGGACCCTTCCAACCATCTATTACAGTATTTAATATAAGTATTACGCATGATGATTCAAAAAGAAACACCCTCAATATACTCAAAGAATACAGAAGGGCACTTAACATTTGAACCACCAAACCTATGCAGTGACTTAAATGGCCCTATAAATAGCATCAACATTAAAACATTAAAGATCTTGGTTAAAACAATAGTGCGCTTGTCAACCATATACTTGCAAACTTGTCAACATCATATTATATATGTTAGGTGCAAGCAAATTATATATGCATCTTTCGTATAAACATCAAGAGCAACAACTCCAAGTGCATGCCAATCATGGGAGTTTACTGTAGTGTAACCATGTTGGACACACTTTGCCAAAACTTCAAATAATGGCATTGAGACTTATTGTATATCATTCTCCATAGAATTGATTGATTTATTCTACTTGTTAAGTTTCACATTGGTCGTGTGCATCTTGTATGGCTTAATTGTGTGATGCTTATTGCAGTATCATAATCATAAGTTGCTTTTTGAATGGAAGTTTCTTGCACCACGAGTATTACTTTAAGCATATATTTCACATTGTGTAAGCTTTATTGTGTCTATTAAGACCTAATCAAGCACTTGTGCAAAGCCTTCACAAGATGTTTGACAAGTGTAACATATGGAAGTATTTGTCACTATTACTTTAGCAATTCCTTCCTTCATTTTAGTAAAGGATTGAGATCCAACACAAGGGAGGCTTCCCTAGCAACCTCAAGGAATCCTATAGCAAGATTGAGTCAAGTCTATGACCTCCTATCTTGGTTACTCAATTATACCACCACTTAGATTAAGGTTCAAGGTAGACACAAGGTAGTTAAGTAGAGCAATTCCATATTTGTGTGTGGGGTGTTTTAAGACAATAAATGATAATTACAAAGTCAAACAAGTCAAATAAATTCCCCAAAACACTACAAATCAAAAGAAAAGCTATGGTTTCCATAAAACTTGTACTAAAAGATGATTACTTCAATAATACAAGAAGTTACAACAACAAAAAATATAATAGCCCTTAAAACCAATAGACATGCAATGAAAGGGGCTAAAAATACAATCCAAAACTAGGGTTTAAGATAACAAATGCGTGTTGAAATGTAAATGGAGCGAAAAAAGCTTAAACCCTCCAAGACGTCAAACCCTATAAAGTTGAAAAATTGCAACATCAATACAATAAATATTGTCAAGGTGGATTCCAAGGTGAAAAATGCCACTAAAACCATAGATGTCGGGCTATTAATGGTTGAGAGTTGAAGAGGGGATGCAATAAAACCTAAATCTACCTCAAGACATCAAAGGAGAAGAGGGGTTACGATTTAAGTCAATTGCAATGAAGAAAATACTAGTGTCATCTAGCTTCCTTGGGCATATGGAGTCAAGAATGAAACTTCTATGGAGAGCAAAGACAAGAGAAAGACTTAAGAACCAAACCCTGAGGTAGTCCACTACAAACCCTAGATATACCCTTATGTCCTTCAACAAGTTCAAAATAAATGATAAAACATTTACTTAATACATCAAGAATAAACCATCAAAGACTTGAAAAGAACACTTACTAGTCAAATCATTAAGCATGAAAGAAACCCTAAACATGAAATCATCCACTAGATCATCTCCAAGAAAGTGTGCATGAGTTCTCCATGATGAATAAGAAAGATAGAAGACAAGTGTAGTAGTTCTCCATAAGATGATTTGTGATTTACAAATGAGGAAACCCTCCTCTTTATATATGAGATAATCCTAGTGTCTCGTCTCTCTAAAATCCCCTAAAAACATAATAATCCATTATACAAGGTGGATAGGTCTTAGGCCAACCCCTAAAATAAAGATAAAATGCCAATACATCAAAACTTCCTCTCAAAAGTCCACATGTGTGAGTGTAGAAGCCAAAAAGAGGGTGATGCCATCTCCTTAAGGGGCATAAAAACTCTAAAACTCACATCCATCCCCAAAAGGTGTAAAGCATCATCAAAATTCAAAACCCCTCATTAATGAGCTCACATCTCATCATCAACCAAGTGCCAACTCATCATCCATGTGCTAGGTCAGCTCAAGCAAAAGTCATATCTCACTCAAGCATGACATCATCCTCATGTGTGCAACATCCCAAACTCCTAGGGTGATGTTGTAATGTTCCCAAGCAGATTCGCTAGGAAACTTAGGTGATTTCCTGATCTTGTTTGTTTGTTTTTTCAGTTTTACTTCAAGAACTTGCACTCTGGGTGTTTTATGTGTGGTTTATAGCATATAGAAGACAATATTGAAGTAGATCACAAGATATAAGAAACACACAACAAAATATTTAAGAAAAGCTTCAGATCTGACCTTTATTTAGTATAATAAGTTGATCTTCCACACATAGATCTGCATATATGGGATAATAGAATAAGATAAAGAAGCCAAGGATGCATGCGCCCTTCAGATACAATAATATAGACAAATAGGGCTTCCAAGATCCCCCACAATTGAATGAATATAGATACAAGATCAATTTCTTTCCCTAGAGAGCTATAACCTTCATATCTGATGTTGGTGCGTCCCCTACTCACTGGAAAAGCTAGAGATTTCGGCCTCCTTGAAGATGACCACCAAAATCTATGAAAAGACTGTCAAACTGTAGATCGGGAGTTGTAGATAACATATGGAACAAGTTTGGAGTCAAACCCCCTGATCAAACCCTCCAACTCACTTCCTCCTCAAGGAAGGATGCACCCTCCTTCAACAAATATGCCCATCTGAAGAATTAAATAGTTAAGTAGAAGAAAACCCTCCAATAATTGAAGAAAAGGGGTGTTATGGAGATAACAATCACTCCCGGTGTGGATTCTCCTGTAGATCTATCCTCTTCCAAGCAAATCGAATATTTCTTCTTCCATTGGTGCGCCCAACTTGCTAGAAAACACTTCAAATTGCACCTTGCTAGCACAAATAACTCCTAAATTGAATATGGGCTGAATAGAATGGTGAAGGAGGAATATTTCACCTCCTTGGCTAAGCTTGGACTAGGAACAGAGGGATATTTCGCCTCTTTGCTGGTCTCTGTGGTTTCTTGACTCAAAACCCTCAAAACGTAAGCTGCATAGCTCAAGTGATCTCAAAAGAAGAATAGCATGAATGAGGAGTGAGGTGCCCTCCTCTCTCTTTTATACCTCCATTTCTAATTCTCAGTTGAGTTGCTTCATCACTTTTACTAAGGTTGTTGTTTCATTTTCTCCTTAAGTCAATTAGCCTTTTTTTCTTTTCTTCCTAAAATCCCTTTAATAAAATAACATTAAGTTCTTAAGTGACCTTTAATGCCTCCTAACCCCTTTTTACCCATTAGACTATAGTCTAGAGGGGTGGCTATACTACTTAGTCCTCATTTGTTCTTGTCAAGGGGAGGGGAACATTATAGTCTCCCCTACTAGAAATTGCTTGCCCACAAGCAATCTTGAACCTATTTGTTGTATCACCTATTCACTCTCCCAAGTGGTGTCCTCTATAGGCATTTTTTTTCCATTTGACCAAGTACTCCTTAATGCTCTTGTTCCTTAGTTGTTTCACCCTCACCTCCAAAATATCTTCTTGAATCAAGATCAAGTGCATCTCTTCATCAACTAGTGGTAACTCTTCATTAGCTACAACATTCCGTCTCAGTGCCTTCTTTAGGCATGATACATGGAAAACATTGTGAATTTTTCTCCCCTGTGGTAGTTCTAACTCATATGCCATTGCCCCAACTTTCCTTTGCACCTTGTACAACCCATAGAAACGAGGTTTGAGATTTTATGTGCATTTTTCTTAATGGATGCCTATTTATATGGTTTTAGCCTTAAATACACCAAGTCCCCTACCTCAAAAGTGCGCTTCACCCCGTGCATGTCAACATATAACTTATGTTGGTTTTGAGCCCTTTGCAAATGGTCTTTGAGTTCTTTGAGTATGTCTTGACTTTCCTGTATCCATTGTTTAGCTATAGGCGCTCTTTTATCTCCAAACACAATCTCAACAAATGTAAGGGGATCATAACTGTATAAATCTTTGAAATGAGAAATAACAATAGACATGTGGTGAGTAGTGTTGTATCAATATTCCCCTAGATAAAGCCACTCGACCCACGCCTTTTGTTGCCCAAATACATAATTTCGGAGATACCCTTCTAGCCACTTGTTCACAATCTCATCTTGCCCATCTGTTTGTGGATGGTAGCTAGTGTTGGGAGTTAACTCAATACCTACTAGCCGAAACAGCTCCTACCAAAAGATGCTCATAAACCTGTTGTCCCTATCACTCACAATTGTATTGGGTATCCCATGCAACCTGAAGAACTCCCTGAAAAATAGAACTACAACCTAAGATGCATTGAAGTCCATGGGGATGGTGAAGAAGTGGGCAAATTTAGTCAAGCGATCAACCACTACAAATATACAATCCTTCCCTTGGGTCTTAGGGAGACCTGTAATGAAATCCATATACACACTCTCCCACTTGTGCTCTAGAATAGGAAGAGGTTGTAATAGACCTATAGGGTGAGTGTGATCATCTTTGTTTTGTTGGAAAATAATACACTCTTTGATATGGCGCATAACATCCCCTTTTACATTTATTTGATTTGTCTATAAGCTTTAAGAAACAATCGATTCCTTGCTAATGAAGATTCATGGAATGCTTGAAGCACCCTTCTTTTGAATAAGGATTATGGGACTAGATAGATTATCCCTTTGTAGTAAATAAGGTCATCAATAATCGTGTACATGCCATCATGTATCTATCCATCCATCAACTCACATGCAAATTTGTTCTTTGAGTATTCCACCAATAGATGATACTTCCAATCAACTGATATCTTTGTCATGGAATATGATGAGGGCCTTCTGGACAAGGCATCTTCTACCACATTGTTCTTTCCTTTGACATATTCGATATTAAAATTGTATGCTTGGATCTTGCTTACCCATTTTTGTTGCCTCTCATTAAGGTCCTTCTGCGCAAGGAAGTACTTAAGGTTGTTATGGTTTGTTCTTACCACAAATTTCACTCCAACTAGATATTGCATGAACTTGGCTAGGGTGTGCATTATGGCTAGCATTTTATTATCATAAATGGTGTATAGTGGCTCAAGACCCCTCAATGGGACCCCTCCAAACATCTATTGCAATATTTAAAATAAGTATTACAATATAACATAGTCCAATGGCAATATCAAGTGCATGATGATTAAAAAAGAAACACCCTCNTTATCATAAATGGTGTATAGTGGCTCAAGACCCCTCAATGGGACCCCTCCAAACATCTATTGCAATATTTAAAATAAGTATTACAATATAACATAGTCCAATGGCAATATCAAGTGCATGATGATTAAAAAAGAAACACCCTCAATATACTCCAAGAATATACAAGGGGACTTAACATTTGAACCACCAAACGTATACAATGACTTCAATGGCCCTATAAATAGCATAAACATTAAAGATATTGGTTAAAAAAATAGTACACTTGTCAACCATATACTTGCAAACTTGTCAACATCATATTAGATATGTTAGGTGCAAGAAAATTATATATGCATCCTTCATATAAACATCAAGAGCAACAACTCAAAGCGTGTGCCAATCATGGGAGTTTATTGTAGTGTAACCATGTTGGACACACTTTGCCAAAACTTCAAATAATGGCATTGAGACTTTCTATATATCATTCTCTATAGAATTGATTGATTTATTCTATGTTGATGTTTTGGTAGCTGCGGGAGGATCTTTCCCTCCTAGATGACCTTTCTTAGAGGTGGAGAAGATTCTGGAAGTAAGAGATCCATTGGATAGATGTTGAAATACCCTATAAGAGAAGTTGGCCCAGAAGAATAAAGTATAATGAAAAGACACCTTCCTAGAAGAGAAGTCGGCCCAGCTAGAAGGAAAAGAAGACTATAAATAAGGAGGCACCTTAGCTCATTTGTTCATTCACTCACACTCTCCCAACTACATAGAAGCAAGGCGCAAGTTTGGAAAAGGAGACACAACTGTTGCAGTGACTCAATTTCTTCTTGTTGAGTCTTTTGGTATCTCTCTCTTGTGCGTTACTCCTTCAGGAGGTGCGCTACCTTTGTATGGTGTTGCTACTGCAACTGAGGTGGTATTTATGGTTGAGCTAGAACTTGTGCTAGGGTTTATCTAATTGGACTTGGTTTGTCAACATAATCTATCTAAGAAAGGTTGTTGGGTTTTTCTCCCATTTTGGGTTTTCCCAAGATAAATATCTTTTGTACTTTGTCTATTGTTTATTCTGCTGCTATGGTATAAATTTTAATGTTAACTAAGTTAAATAACACTATTGCTCTATAAGTAAAGGACAATCTAACAGGTTATGGACCCACTCCACATTATGACAGCACAATAACCATGTTAAGCTCGTTGAGCACTAATCCCAAAGGCATTGGGACTATTCTTAACATAGAGCAATGTGCCATGCCCTAGCGCACCCCCTACAACACTCATTTTGCAGATTGAAGAGCTTTGAAATTTTTGGAAATTTCTCAAGCTAGGGTTTCTATCAGCAGAATGTCTACCAGCATGAGAGTAGAAGACAGATTGGATAGAGAAGATAAATTCAGGTCCTGGAAGCACATAGTTCTCCTCATTCTAGAAGAGAATGATCTATTGGATCACATAATGAAAGATGTTCCAGAACCTGAAGATGAAGAAGCAAAAGCAAAGTTCACGAAGAATGAGGTCAAGGCCAAGAGGATCTTGACATATTCAATCAAGGATCACCTGATGCCTAATGTATCAGAACTGAAGACACCGAAGGAGATGTTTGATGCCCAATCAGACGTTATGAAAGTAAGAATACCAGTCAAAAGCTTACTTTGAGGCATCAACTCAGAAACGTGACAATGAACAAGTCAGAAACAATGGTCAACTATTTTATGAAAATTTCACAGATCAAGGATCAATTAGTAGTTATTGAAGATCCAGTAGAAGACGTTGAACTAGTGACCACCACACTCAGTGGATTCCCTCCCTCATGGGACCCATTTGTCCAAGGAATTTTCGCAAGAAGAAGATTGCCCAAATTGACAAGTTATGGTCAGATTGCATTCAAGAGGAATCCAGACTGCTATCCAAGACACAAAAGACTAATGAGGATGAAAATCAAACACTTGTTTCCCAAGTGAAGAAGAGAAAGAAAAGGGAAGAAAGCATCCTGAAGAAGTATAAGAGACCTTGTTACAAGAAGGATGCGTCAAAGATCAGATGCTACAGTGGCCAGAAGTTGGGACATTATGCCTTTCAATGTCCAGATAGAAATGAAAAGGAAAAGAAGAAACACCATGCACATGTAGCAGATGCTGAAGAGCACTTAAAGGCATCAAAGGATGAAGAATTTGTCTTTTAGACAATGGTGTTTCCATATGAACAATAGAAGGAAACTCAAGCAGGACAACAACACCAAACTCTAGGTTTTCATATCAGGTTTGATATTTTATATTGTTGTTGCTTAAGAAAGTATTGTACCTAGGATAACAGTCTTTACAACTTTATAATTTGTTATTGCTATCAAATGTTTAGGTACACCTTCAAATGTTTAGGTACACCTGAATACTGTCGGTACTATTATCATTAAGAAAATACTCATTGTTAATGATATACTTGTCTGCAAGATGAAATTGATCTCCTCTAGGAGATGTTCTTGATTACTAACCACTCCATGGAGGTTACCATGGAAATGTTGTTCTTGTCTCTTGTTCTGGGAAGGTCATAGATGATAGCTTTGAGAAGGAGCTATGATGACGGTTGCAGGAGGCAACTATTTAGAAAGTCTCTAGCCGAGACATAGAACTGTGTACATGAACATACGCACTCATGTGAAGTAGAAGACAAAGAAGAGTATCTCTTATGGAGATTGAATATGAGGAGTGGAAGGCTTCAAAGATGACCGTACAGTTAATTTGACCACTCTTCGTATCATCAGGAAGAGTCAGTAGTTCCACAAGGGCCTACCTAGAAATGATGTAGTAAACAAGCATGTTCTTATGATACCTTGCATAATGCAAAGGAGATACATATACATGACATTAATAAGCCATACTATGAAGAGAAGCAAATGATTCCACCAATGCTGAGGCATGCTGCCCCACCAAGTACCATCTCAGAAGGAGCTAGATTTCAGTGGGAGTCAACCCTTAGGATCTAGTAGGGAGGAGAAACCTTCCAGTACAGTGCATAAGAGATTAGACTTCAGAAGAAGTCAACAGATGCAGTGGAAGCAGGTGGCTCCATAGATCGTATAGACTTAGAGGGAGTCAAGCTTCAGAGGGAGCATGTAGATTCAGGGTGAGCCCGATCTCAGAGAGAGTCAATGGATTAGAGACTTTCATTCAAAAAGTATTCCTTCTCATATTCAAATAGGAGAAAGAGACGTCTTCCAAGATTGACAGATAGGTGTCATGAGTTGAGGAGGCTAGATCGAAGATTCAGAGGATTCTAGGAGATGTCAGATCTTCTGGGAGGATTCCCTTGTCTCAATAGAACTTGCTCCAGTGACAGAGAAGGAAACTAGTCAGAAGGATTGGGATATAAATTTTGCCTCAGTTCCTAAAACCACACATGTTTTCCATCTATGTGGCATTGATGAGAAACATCATTGATTCAGAGTCTTCCACCATTAAAGAAGCTACTAAGAAGCAGGAATGGAAGGATGCCATGATGGAGGAGTATCATTCCATCATGAAGAATGATGTGTGAGAGGTGGTTCTGAGACCAGAAGGGAAGTCAGTAGTGACTTCCAAGTTGATCTACAAGATCAAGTATGTTGCATATGACAACATAGGAATGTACAAAGCTTGATTTTTGGCCTGAGGATTCTCCCAGCAAGAGGGAGAAGATTATGATGAGACACTTGCTCTAGTATCCAGAAGAAGTGTACATAAAGCAACTACAAGATACATGAGAAAGAGTCTCATGTCCACAGATTAAAGAAATATTTGTACGAGCCTAAGCAGGCACCTAGGACATGATATGCTAGATCATACGATTATTTGATGAGCTCAGGGATGGTTTCCCATTGATCCTACATGTGGATGACCTGTTTCTGACAAGAGATGAGAAGCTCATATTTGGGTCCAAGAGGGAGCTCGTTTCAAAGTTTGAGATGAAGGATCTAGGTTTGATGCATTACTTCTTGGGATTGGAAGTGTGGCAGAGATCAGATGAGATTTTTCTTATCCAAGGAAAATATACTGTTGAGATCCTGAAGAAATTCGGGATGATGGATTGCAAGTCCATGACCACACCTATGACGATAAATATGAAGCTCTTGAGTGAAAAATCTTCAGATTTGGTGGATCCCAAGATGTATAGACAGTTGATTGGATCCTTGATTTACCTTGTTAACACCAAGTGAGACATATGCTTTGCAGTGAATACCTTGAGTCAACACATGGTTGAACCTAGACAGGTACATTGGATATGTCGAGGTACCTTCATGGTACGGTTGGATATGGATTGAGATATGTATCGGGTGGAGATGTAAAGCTGCAAGGATATATAGACTCTGACTGGGCAAGGAGTGCAGTGGATCGAAAGAGTACTTCCAGATGCTGCTTCAGTCTGGGATCATGCATGATCTCATGGTTGAGCAGGACGTAGACATCAATGGTACTCAGTACTTTAGAAGCAGAGTATATCGCAGCAAGCGTGGCAAGCCGTGAATCAGTGTGGCTCTGAAAGTTGCTAGAGGGGATATTTGATCTAGAATTGGAGCCAAATTTGATACATTGTGACAATCAAAGTTGCGTGAAGCTTACTGAGAACCCTGTATGCCATGACAGGTCTAGGCATATACAAATCAAATATCATTACATCCAGGACATGGTGCAGAGAGGAGTTGTGGAGCTCCAATAGATATCCACGGACGAGTAGATAGCGGACATCCTCACCAATCCCTTGTCAAGAGTGAAGTATGAATACTTTAGGGAAAAACTTGGAGTGTTGCGAAATTTCCACCCTCATTGAGAGGGAGGTGTGTTATTTCTTCTCATGCCGACTAACCCCTCTGGCCAAGGGTCCCCTGGATCAGTCACGTGAAGTGATTGATGGGGTAATGCACTATCAGACTTGCTGAGAGAAGAAACATCACACACTTAGTCGTAAGACTATGCCAGAGGTTGTGTGACTCCGAATAGTAGTTGTGTGCTACTTCGGTGGATGTGTTCCACTGGTGGAGGCTGTGTGACTCCAAACAGTAGTTGTGTGCTACTTTGGTGGTTGTGTACCACTGGTGAAGACTGTGTGTTTCAGGACAATAGTTGTGTGCTACTACAATGGATGTGTTCCACTGGCGAAGGTTGTGTGACTCTATGTTGGTTGTGGAGCCTGATTATCTTCCAGATTCAGAGGTCTTTGTTTTCAGCCGTGTTTATACCCCATGAAGTATTTACACCCCAGAAGTATGTACACTCTTCCACGCAGGGGAGTGTAGAGGGGGGTTACTCCCTCTATGGGGTTCGGGGGCGAAACCCCCAAAGGAAAAACTGCCTTGCAAATGTATATTGTAATTTCATTGTAAATCTGGACCGTTCATTATAAGGTCGTAGATCTAACGGTAGAAATTATGTTAGGGTTTTTTTCCCTAGAAGGCAACCCTCTGTCATGAGGGAAATGTATTGCGGGTATGCATTATGGCGAATATTGTATTCTGAGATAGGAGATTGTGAGAGAAAGAAGAGGAAGTTACATCGTGTTTGTTGTAGGTTGTATCCCTTCATTTGCTGGATAATAATAAAGGAAGGACATGACAATTTCTCTGGTGGATATAGCCCACATTGGATGAACCACGTAAATCTGTGTCTCTATTGTATTGTGTATCTTATGTGTTCTGTTTCCGCAATTGTTTTATTTTATTGCTCCACGGTCCTGTTTTTCTAACAACTGGTATCAGAGTGAAAGGTAACTCGCAGGAAAGGAGGGTTCCTGGTTCGAGTGGGAGCAATGGCGGAAGATGGAAAGTTTAGGGTCAAGAAATTTAACGACCAAAACTACCACTTATGGAAGATGTAGATGGAGGATTATTTATATCAGAAGGATCTATTCCTACCATTGGGTGGAGTAGCAAAGAAGCCGACGACCATGAAGGACGAAGAATGGGATATTCTTGACAGAATGGCTCTAGGAACGATACGGCTGAGCCTAGCAACGTCGGTGGCTTTCAATATTTCGAAAGAAAAGACAACGAAGGATTTGATGGACACATTGGCTAAATTGTATGAAAAACCCTCAGCGTCCATTAAGGTATTTCTAATGAAGAGATTATTTAATATGAAGATGTCGGAAGGTGGGTCTGTTGCAGATCATTTAAATGATTTTAATACAGTTACTAATCAACTAAGTTCTGTAAAAGTGGACTTTGATGATGAGGTCAAGGCTCTTCTAATCTTGTGCTCATTGCCAGAAAGCTGGAATGACTTGGTCATGGCTGTAAGTAACTCTATCTCTGGTTCAAATATTTTAAAATTTGATGATGTTGTTAGTGTTATCCTTAGTAAGGAAATGCGACGGAAAAGCACAGGTGAGACATCAGGCAATGCATTGAACATGGAGAGCAGGGGAAGACAAAAGGATGGAGGAAAGGGCTCAGGGAACCGCGAGAATTATAGGAAGGGAAGATCCAAATCCAGACTTGGAAAGATAGAGTGTTGGAATTGTGGGAAGAAAGGACATCTGAAGAAAGTTGCAGAGCTCCAAGAAAACAAAGAGATGGATAGCAGGAGAGAAATCAGGAAGCAAATGTAATAGGTGATGTGTTACAAGATGCTTTGATTCTTTCTG